>PISW01013674.1:0-25045 GCA_004023785.1 Mungos mungo
GTCAGGCCGCCCCATGTACAGCAACTGTGAAACGGCCGCTTGGAAGTTTCCACTTAACTTCCTTTCATGAAGTTTTCGTCATGTGTTTAAAGTAAAAATTGTGAGTGTGTCACCTGTCATCTTTTTCAAAGCTGCTGGGAAAGGTAAGAAAAAAGAGGAGGATTTTGCACTTTTGAAAGCATCGTTTTCCAGAGCCCTCAAATTCCCGGTGGAAGACGGAGCACATGCCTTTGGCTTAAAAGGATGCTTTGTAGTGCCGTGTCCCTTTTGTCCTCTGTATTTTATATCTCAGCACGCCCCCAATTTATGGTCAGCGTGTGGCCTTCTGGTCATTAACCAGACGCCTTCAGGAAGGTTCCAGAGAGAAAGTGAGGGACAGCGAGTCACAGAGGGGTGTCCTGGCCCTCCAGCAGGCAGCCTGTGCCCTGGGTCAGACCCTGCCCTTGGACCGATTTTGCTTTTCTCTTCTGTGGCGGGAGCGTCCGCGTAGGTGGTCCCCAGGCTCGCTCCCCCCGAGCCCCTGTCCCGCCCAGGCGGTTTGAGAGCTCATGTAGGGGGACCTGGGTCCGTTCTACTCAGCTAGAGATTTCCAGACAAAACGTCTTCACAGGTAGGCTGCCTTTCCAGGACTCTTCTCTTGAGAAAACCAAAAACAACAAACAAATACGTTCCTAAACATGTTAATAAGCTAACCAAAGACTGCTATTCATCATTCTGATTGAAACCTTTTAAACTGCATAATTGTGGGCTGTTTTTCTCGGTTACCTTAATGAAGCAGCTTTTGGGGCTACAGTGATTAACTACAGGCTTGATCGAGTATGATGCATTTGTCTTTAAGTGTCTGCTTTTTTTTTGGTGTTAAATTTATCTTAACTCTGTATGAGGAGGGAATTGGATAGGAAGGCAATGCAGCCACAGAGATGGTTGTGATCACCTCCTGCATTTCATCCAAGAGAAGCAAGTGGGGGTGGAGTGCCTATTTCCCCCTTATTAAAAATTTTTTAATGTTTATTTATTTTTGAGAGAGAGAGAGAGTACAAGAAGGGGAGGGGCAGAGAGAGAGGGAGACACAGAATCCAAAGCAGGATCCAGGCTCCAAGCTGTCAGCACAGAGCGCAACACGGGGCTCTAACTCACAAACCATGAGATCATGACCTGGGCTGAAGTCGGATGCTTAACCAACTGAGCCCCCCAGGCGCCCCCCATGTTTTCCCTTTACGTGCGGTGACTCCCCCTTCCCGATCTACATGAGATTTCCCGGAATGCCGCGCCTTACCGAGCCGGCCCTGTTTCCCCGTGAGATCTACAGCCCTGTAAATGCATATTTAAAAAAAGACTTATATGGCTTCTTTAAAGATTTATGAGAGTCTGCAACTAGATTTTGTATTAAGAAAGTATGGATCCTAAATTTTATGTTTTAATAAGATCAGAGGGACTGATTCATTGGCTTCTTGGTACTTTATAGAAAGTCAATAAACACAGTCCTTTGACTCTTGAGGGACTTCGGTGTTTTGGTCTTCCGTCCCTGCTCACTTGTACATTACGGGGTAAGGTTTCCTGTAGGAATGACTCAGAAAATGCATAATGCAGTAACCTGAGCGGGAAGTCCTTGGGATCATCCAGCCCCTCGGATGTGAACAGTATGTAAGCCGTTGGACTTTCAGCCTGAGAACACTGTTTTCCAGTTCCATGGGTCAAAGAATTGTTTTTAGTCCCTTAACGGTAAGTCATAAAGGGAAAGATGTAGAAATAATTGCTTACGGCTTTGAGAAGTCTAGAAATCATGCTGATCCAAATGAAATAAATAGGTTATGAGATACAAGAATTATTTGCTCTAGGAAACGTGAAGTGGCCGTAACTCAGCGGTGTGACACCATCTCATGTGGAGAGTAAGCGGGGATCCACGCAGAGGAAGGGGGGAGACAGGCTGAGCATGGGAGGCAGTAAAAGGGCTTTCTTTGTTCTTTGCCATAAAACTGACATCCTGCTTAACAACGGGACCTCGAAGCCAGAGGCCAGGCAGTTACCCCAAGGCTGCTGAAAACGCGCTCGGGGTTCAGTAGCTTCTGAGCATTAATTCTGGTGTGGGTGTCGTCACACCTGCTGAAGAACTGGGGGGCGCCCGAGCCCCCGAGCCCCTCTCTCCTCCCAGTGTGATCGAATGCAGGGTGTGGATGGAATAGAAAATAGCATTCCAGACCTTTATAAACCTTCTTATAAAAATTTTCACAAAAATCACCCAAATAATTCAAATTCATCATAGAATTCAAGAAAACAAGAGAATGTAAGTATTTTAAAAATGAATAAAGATTAATCATATATCTCATACCTGGAGTCAACTTAATAATGTTTTAATGTAGAATTCTTCCCAACTTTTTATATATGTGTACATGTGTATACTCTACATTTGTGATAATGGATTGCACTCTGCATTCTTTAAAAGAAAGCATTTACTTAACATTAATACGTCCAATTAAATTTTTTTCTGTTAATGCTTTCTGTTACTGTTAAAAAATATTTCCCCCTTTCAAGCTGAGGAAGATATGTTCCTATTTTTTATTTTTATTAAAAAATTTGTTTTTACATTTATTTCTTTTTGAGAGACAGAGAGAAACAGAGCATGAACAGGGAAGGATCAGAGAGAGAGGGAGACACAGGATCCGAAGCAGGCTCCAGGATCTGAGCTGCCAGCACAGAGCCCGATGCGGGGCTTGAACCCATGAACTGTGAGATCATGACCTGAGCTGAGTTGGACACTCAACCGACTGAGCCACCCAGGGGCCCCTATGTTTCTATTTTTTAAAACTTTGTTTACCGTTTGCATTTAGATTAATAATAAATCTTGAATTTAGTTTTTGGATATGGGTTGAAGTTGGACGGAAGTCAGTGGGTTATTTCCCCATATGGACACACGGTGGCTTTGTTACCATGTACTGAAGAGCCTACCCCGTCCCCACTGGATTTCGGTGCGTCTTTTCATAAAGCAAGCGACTGAATGCGCACGTCTGTTTCAGTATCTTCTGTTCTCTGTTGTTGGTTTGTTTATCCATCATGCGGAGACGCTGCACTGCCCTCCCTCCTTTGTGAAGTCTTGTTGGCTAATAGTTTGTCTCACAACTTTGTTATTCTTCCTCAAGACTGTCTCATGATTCTATGTTTATTTATTTATTTTGTGTGTGTGTGTGTATTTTTGTTCAGATTTTAGAATCAGCTGTCAACTTGCGCACAGTCACCTGCTGGGATTTGGATTGGGCTTGCATTGATCAGTCTGAGAAGAATCGGCATTTCTTAAATAATGGTTTTTTTCATCCATAAGTAAAGAATACCTCTCCTTTTACTTAGGTCTTCTTTAATTTATTTCAGTAATGTTTTGTAGTTTTTCACATAGAGGTCTTGCACTTGAAAAAATCATCCATAGATATTTGATGTTTTTTGATGCTACATTAAACAGTATTTGAACATTTTTTTCCTAAAGTTTGTTGCTAGTATGTGGAGACAAAATAGACTCTTCATAGTGATCGGGTTTCCAGGGATGTTTCTAAATTCACATATTAATTCTAGTTTATTTGTAGGTTATTTTAAATTGCTGTGTATGCAATTATGTCATCTGTGAATCTTGACATTTAATTTTTCTATCATCTATCCATCCATTATCTATCTATCTATCTATCTATCTATCTATTATCTACCCATCCATATGTCCAAACATCCATCCATCCATCATCTATGTTTCTTTGCCTCATTATCTGGCATAATATCTCCAGCACAGTATTTAATAGAAGTGATGATAATGACCATTCTGAACCCACAGAGAAGGTGTCACCATTTTAATATCAAGTATGCTGTTGGCTACAGGGTTTTTCTCCAATAGCTACTCTTTATCACTTTTAGCAAAACCCTTTCTATTACCAGTTTTCTGAGCAGTTCAGTCATGATTGGATTGTGCATGTATAAAGCACATAACTGGGTTTAATCTTGTTATGTGGTCTGATGATCTTTGTCTAGTAATTGAAGGGTTTATTTTTAAGGTTTATTCATTTATTTTGAGAGAGAGAGAGCACGGCACACATAAGCAAAGGAGGAGCAGAGAGGGAGGGAGAGCGAGAATCCCAAGCAGGCTACACGCCGTCAGTGCAGAGCCTGATGAGGGGCTTGACTTCACGAACCATGAGATCTTGACCTAAGCCAAAATCAAGAGTCCAGGCTTAATCGACTAAGCCACCCACGTGCCCCCCTATTTATATTTAAAGTAAATACTGATTTAGTTGGGTTTAAGCCTATCGTTTTACTGTTTGTTTTCGATTTGTTCTACTTTTGTTTGTTCCTTCTTTCTTGCCTTGTTTGGGATTAATGAAGTGTTTTCTGTTATTCCACGTTGTCTTTCCACATTGTTACTCCTGTTGCTGGGTTTCAGTGGTTTTCTAGAGATTGCAGAATGCAGGATTCCGTTACAGAGGCCCGTCTCGGCAGTTTTACCGCTTCTTTGCTGATGCACGAGCCTACAACGCTCTGGCTCCATTTCCCCTTTCCCCGTGCTTTGTGCTAAAATTGTCACGCATTTTCCTTCTCCGCACACTGTAAGCCAGTCATTATTATTACTGCTGTATCAGTCATATTCTTGGGTGTTCACTCACGTATTTACCCTGGGCAGCGCTCTTCGTTCCTTACTGCGTCTCTGTGCTTGCATCGGTGATCATTTTCTTTGTGCAATGAAGACCTTCCTTTGGTATTTCTTGTACTGTGGCCCTTTTAGCAACAAAGGCTGTTTTCAGTGGTATGAAAACATCTTTACCAATTAAATTATTATTTTTTTATATTTTTTGTGTTTATTTTTTTATTTTGAAAGAGAGAGAGAGAGATTCCCAAGCAGGTTTTGTACCGTCAGCGCAGAGCCTGACATGGGACTCGAACTCACAAACTGTAATAACATGACCGGAGCCGAAATCAAGAGTCAGACGCTCAACTGACTGAGCCGCCCGGGTGCCCCTTTACATTTATTGTTGAAGGACTTTTTTCCTGGGTATAAAATCTTTTAGTTGGGATTAGCTCTTCTTTCAGCGCTCACCAGTGTCACTCCCTTGTTTCCAGGTTTTCACATTTTCTTTTAAAAAGCCGTCTGTTCGTTTTGTTGTTATTCTTTTGAAATCAATATGACTTTTCCCCTCTGGCTAGATTTTCTCTTTAGTTTTGGTTTTCAGAAGTTTGCCTGTAATGTTTTTAGGCATCGTTTTCTTTGTAAGTACCCTTCTGGGGCTTCACCCGGGTTCGCGAATCTGCGGGTTCAGGGCCTTCATCAGTTCTGTGTGGTTCTTAGTTATTCTCTGTTCAAATACTGTTTCTGGCTCCTCATTGGTCTTCTGTCCTCTGGGAGTCTGCTCACAGACACGCTGGCCCCCACACGTCAGGCGCTGTGACGTGTCCTCCGCGTACGGATCCTGCCCTCTGTGGTTCGGTGACACTTCCGTGAGCTCACCCTTGTGTTCCGTGTGCAGCCTGCTTTCAGTGCGTCTGCGACCTTGTAGTTACAAATCCTATAGTTCTAGTTTTAGGTCTATTTGATTTGACTTGATTCTTTTTATAGATTTAAATGTTCTCAATCTTTTTAAAAAATGTTTATTTATTTTTGAGAGAGACAGAGCCTGAGCAGGGGAGGGACAGAGAGGGAGACATAGAATCTGAAGCAGCTCCAGGCTCTGAGCTGTCAGCACAGAGTCCAACATGGGGCTCGAACCCACAAACCGTGAGATCATGACCTGAGCTGAAGTCAGACGCTCAACTGACTGAGCCACCCAGGTGCCCTCTCAAACTTTTCATTCTTTTATCTACTTTAAAATTTTCTTTAACATATTATTCATAGTTATTTAAAAGTCTTTGTGTGCTCACTTCAACATGGGTGCAATCTGTGAATCTGCTTATATACAGTCTAGTCTTCATTTACTGGATTATTGGTCACCTTATTCTGCCTCTTCATTTGTCTCATAATTTTTGATCATATGCCAGACATTGTGAAGGAAAGAACCACAGAGGCTACAGATGATGGTGATTTCCTCTGGAAAGGATTATCTTCTTCCTAAGTAGTTTTTTCTGTTTGTCTGTTTACGTTTGAGCAGCTGATTAGTCAAGAGCTAAGCTGGTTTGCTGTTGTCATAAAATTCACTGAACTCAGTCCCCCCTCTTTTTCTTGGGCCTGGTCTTCCTTGTCTGTTTGATCTGGGGGCTGACGGGAATCTGCCTCCTCAGCTCTGAAATGCTGTGGGACAGTCACCTGTTTTCAGAAGTTTGATCTAGGTCCTGCAACTTCCAGTTCAGTTTTGCTGTGCAGGATACTGGCTCTGTGTTTGAGGCAGCCCCCTTTCTCCTGGAAATTTGTCTTCTAAATGCTTTTAAAATTTCATTTTATTCTATATATAGAATGTGAGCAGGGAAGAAGGGTAGAGGGGAAGGAGAGAGAGAGAGAGAGAGAGAGAGAGAGAATGAATCTTAATCAGGCTCCATGCTGAGCATGGAGCCCAACATGGGCTCAATCCCTGGGATCATGACCAGAGCCAAAATCAAGAATTGGATACTCAACCAACTGAGCCACCCAGGCACCTCCTTTAAATGCTTTTAATATCAGGATTTTTCCTTCTGTCCAGTAGAGGTTTCTGACTTTGGCCCCACCCCCTCTCAATCTCCAGTGTTACCCTAGAACTTAGCAAATGCCTGAGGATTTAAGTTGGTGCTTTTGTGATTTTTTTTTCAATTTCTGGATTTTAGTCTATCATGCCAGCTTAGAAGACTGTCATCAGCTCTGCTAGTGGTCCTCTGTCCCTAGAATATTTCTGTGTTGGCCAAGCAAAATCCTCTGGTTGCATCCCAAATGTCCAAATGTCCTCCAAAGGGAAGTTTCTGGAAAGTTTCTGGCCATCATCAGCTCTAGTAAGGAGTCTCTCTTCCCTGGGATATTTTCTAGATGATATCTAGACACTGGGATATCCCCTAGACACTCTGGCTACTGGAGCTCTTTGATGTTTTAAAAATATGGCTTTCAGGATTTATTTTTATTTATTTGCTAAAGTGGGACCATCAGCTGGCTACAATCTATTATAGGAAACTTAGAACAGAAGTTCTACATTTTGCTTAGAATCTCTTTTTTCCTATTATATATTATGAACTCATTTATTTTTAATAAAGTTATGTCAGTAGGTATACTTCTATAACTTTATTTAAAAATTTATATGATTTTAATTAACCACCTATTCCCCAGTGATTAAGTAATTAGGTTATTTATTAAGCATATTTTAGCCAATCTTATGTTCTGATGACTAATCGTTAGAGATGGAATAAGAAAATAGTAGTTTGAAATTATTTTCCATCCTCTTTTCTTCTAAGAGAATGTTCAGGGTAGCTCACACCATCCTAAACCCTTTGTTTTAACTTTCAAATAAGTCTTAGATATTTTCCTTCCTTCTGGCAAGCTTACTTTCCCAGCTCATAAAATGTTGACGCTGCTGATGACTGAGAACAATGCTTGTGTGGGTAAATACTGTTAGCACAGGCATTGATATCCAGCTACCCTCTCCTTTTCTACAGAGGATGCTGTGGCCACTGCATTTGTATAGCAGAAGATGCATTTCTCTTTTCTCTTAGTTGGCTGGCTGCTTTCGGTGCCTACCAATCAATACTTGAGCAATCCTTAAGTATTCTGTCCCTCTTATCCTTACATTTGCATCCCTCCACTTTCACAGATAGATAAGACTTAGGGGGCTGTTGAGAAAGAGAGAGAGAGAGAGAGAGAGAGAGAGAGAGAGAGAGAGAGAGAGAATAGAGCAGGCTATCTTCATCTGTAAAATGGGATGTGTAAAATGGGTGTGTGAAGGATTTAGAACAGTGCCTAGCACATAGAAGATTAGTAAGCAGTGCTGGCTACTGTCATTGTCATGGTTGTTTTCATTGTCACTGTCATCATTGTCATCACCATCATCATCACTGTCAGCATTACCATCATCATCTTCTCCATCACCATCACCATCATTTTCTTCACCACCACCATCACTGCCACCTACCATCATCACTATCACCCTAGTCACAATCATCATCATCATCATCACCATCACTACCAACACGATCTCCATGATCATCACCATCATCACCATCACCATCATTATCATCACTATCATCACCATGTCCATGATCACCATCACCATCACTATCATCATCACCATCAGCATCACCACCACCATCACTACCATCACCATCTCCATGATCATCACCATCATCACCATCACCATGATCACCATCATCCCTATCACCATCACCATCATCATCACCATCACCATCATCGTCACCATCACCATCATTACTGTCAGCATTACCATCATCATCTTCTCCATCACTATCACCATCATTTTCTTCATCACCATCATCACTACCATCACCATCACTGCCACCTACCATCATCACTATCACCCCAGTCACAATCATCATCATCATCATCACCGTCACTACCAACACGATCTCCATGATCATCACCATCATCGCCATCACCGTCATTATCATCACTATCATCACCATGTCCATGATCACCGTCATCACCAACACCATCACTTTCATCACCATCATCACCATCTCCATGATCACCATCTCATCACTATCACCATCACCATCACTATCATCATCACCATCACCATCACCATCACTATCATCACCATCATCACCATCTCCATGATCACCATCATCCCTATCACCATCACCATCATCATCACCATCACCATCATCATCATCATCACCATCATCATCACCACCGACACCTCAGCATGGATTCAGAATCTTTAAGTATGAGGCTGAGAGTCTGTATTTTGAATTTATGCCCCAAGGAGTTCTCAACATTGTCACTGGTCCTTAATTAATATTTGCTAACAGTCATTGGCCTAGAAAGTGTTTTAATCATCTCTACCTTTTGTATTAATTGATTTCTACTTTTGATGTATCATATTACCTGGAAGACATGCCCATACTGTGAATTTTGTTTCCTAGGAAATGCCCTGAAATGGTTTATTATCGTGTCCCCCACTGTGCAACGGCTGAGGTGTGAATGGCCACAGAAAGTAGTCCTGCATCATTGGGAAACCCCATCAATGATGCCCACCCCCATGCTTCTTGGACCTCACTTAAAAAATTGTATGTTGGAATTTTGGGTGTGTTTTTGTCTTCTCCCATTATCCAATGTTTCTCTGGTATTGATATTCAGATCTCATAACAACACTGTGATCAAGCCGCACACATGCACACAGGGGACTGTCCCCTGCTCAGGGGAGCCTCTCTCCCTTCCTGGGGGGCCCCCTCTCTCTTCCCAGGAGAGTCCCTCTCCCTTCCAGGGGACCCCTCCCCATTCCCAGCGGGCCCCTCTCCTTCCTGAGGGAGCCCCTCTCCCTTCCAGGGGAGCCCCTCTCCCTTCCCAGCGGGCCCCTCTTCCTCCTCCCTTGTTCTCATGGCGACTGCAGACTTCCCCTCCCCCTCCTGGAGCTCTGCTCCATCAATCCCTGATCATGCGGGATGAGGCCTCAGTGCTGACCCCAGAACGGGGTTGACCTCTCTTGGAGTGCATTTTGCACCAGCCGAAGCCCTTCCAGCACGGATGTCCGTGGACACAGGGCACAGCTCTGCGGTGACATGGTGGCCAAAACTACCTGGACTTTTAAAGCTAATACTTTTTCTTCTGCTTTTTTTTTTTTAATGTTTTATTTATTTTTGATACAGAGAGAGACAGAGCATGAGACGGGGAGGGGCAGAGAGAGAAGGAGATACAGAATCGGAAGCAGGCTCCAGGCTCTGAGCTGTTAGCACAGAGCCTGACGCGGGGCTCGAACCCACAAACAGGAGATCCGACCTGAGCCAAAGTTGGAAGCTTAGCCGACTGAGCCACCCAGGCGCCCCGTTTTTCTTCTGCTTCGGAGTAGCAGCGCTGTGCACACCCCCTTGGCGGCTCTGGTGTGCTGGTTCGGGGATCCGTGGGTGGGGGTGAGGGGTGGGTAGTGGCGAGGAGGTGGGACCCTGCTCTGACCACCCTCTCTGTCGGTCTCCATCGAGAGCCAGCCGTGCAGGTTTCTCTCTCTCTCTCTCTCTTTTTTTTTTTTTAACATTTATTCATTTTGAGAGCCAGAGAGCGAGTGAGGGAGGGGCAGAGAGCGAGAAGGAGACACAGAATCTGAAGCAGGCTCCAGGCTCCGAGCAGTTGGCACAGAGCCCGACGCAGGGGCTCAAACTCACAAACCGTGAGATCATGACCTGAGCCGAAGTCGGACGCTCAGCCGACTGAGCCGCCCAGGAGCCCCAACGTGCAGGTTTCTGAGCACCAGGTCCGGACTCCCTTGGCCCAGCAGGTGAGACCTTGGAACGTTTGCACTTCAAAGATCAGTGCTTGGTTTGTGGGAAGTGACACAAGTGTGCAGGGGCAGGTGGCTGGGCAGCCCAGGAAAGCCACGGGTGCCCCGCGTGTCGTTACCGCTGCCCCTGGGTTGGCTGGCCTGTCTGCCCAGCTGGTGCGGGCAGTCCGGCCTTGGCCCCTGGGCTGGAGCCGGCCCACCAGGTCCACAGTAGCTTCTTCGCAGTTGCATCCCTGGTGGCTTTGCTGGAACTGAAGGGCTGGCGTAGGGGTGAGGGGCTTTGCAGGGAGGGTCCCCAGCTGCGGGAGGGGCAGCACGCATCCTGAGCCAACCCCAGCCCGCCACAGGACCGCGTTGCACGCCTGCACCAGGACCGCTGAGCGCTGATGGCGGCCTGGGTGCTGCAATGCGCTGATGAGCGACCCTGTCCCCATGGAGCTCGGGTCTCCCGGCCGCCTTCTCCTCGCACCAGGCGCAGGGGTGCGGGGCAGGCCCGTAGGAAAATCAGCCTCAGAAAGCCATGACCGGCCCGTTGCTGTGGAAGGAGCCTCTGGGGGCCCGGGTCACAGCCCCAGTGCCCCTCTCATCCCAGTGTGGCTGCTGTGGGCATCCGGGGAGGGCTCAGACCATCCTGGGGCCATGGTGTCCCCCCATCCAGGAATGTGCTGCCCCTGAGGTCGCAGCTGCAGCCCAGAACTGCGGGGGACAGAATGTTCCAGCAAGGCAGGGAGGCCAGTGGGTGCTGGCTGCGGCCTCTGTCCTCCAGGCGGACAGTTCCGGAGGCCCTGGGACTCGAACCCCTTCTGTGCTCCTCCCCTGACCCCAGAGCTCATCACTGTTCCGAGTTTCAGGAAAACCCAAACGGGGATATTGGCTCACACGGACGCCCCAGGTAGGAGGGGTTCCCTGGGCACCCTGGGAGTTCTCTGAGGGGCCCCGGGGCCCAAGTTCAGGAGCCGGTGGGCTGCTGATTAGTGCCAGGGAATCCTCACTGGAAGGGGCTGGGCTCCCCGCTCACACGTTTGGCCTCAGGGTTCTGTTCACACAGCAGGTCCCGAGGAAGGCGCTCCTGGCCTCCCCCTTCCCAGCTTGAGCACAAACACACATGGTTTCTACCGCTTTCTGGAGAGAGGCTCTCGGCCAGCGTCCCGGGGTGGGCGGGCCCCACAGGTGCAGGCCAGCCTCCGGGGTCTTTGGTTTCGTGAGCCTCCGTACCTGCCTTCACCGAGTGATGTGCTGCCGAGGCCTGAGGCAGACCGGCCCCCTCTTTGGGCTCCTGGTTCTGTCTGCTCGGGGCTTCCAGCGAGAAGTACATGTTTGTTCCCAGGGTTTAAGTTAATAAATAATATATTACAGAGGAGTCGTGAAGAAGTCACATCTGCAACACCTCTGGCTGAGGCCTCATTACCAGCCCAGGTTCAGAGCCAGGCCGTGTGGCCCAGAAAGAGCTGTGATTTCTGAAGTGTCCTGCGTGCGTGGTGCTTTGTGTTTTCGCTTCTGCGTAAAGCTGCGCTCCCCCCGGAGCAGCTAAATCACGGAACACTGCGAACTCTTGTGTGATCCTAAATAGTCACGTCTCCCCAGGGGGTCCTAAGCGCCAAGTTGATATTTTTTGTGCGGTGGCCAAAGAACAAAGCCATGTTAAATCCGACAATGTTAGCTAAGATGCCGCAGGCTTTGCTATTTTGTTGCTGCCTTACGATTTTTGTTGTTTGGGCCCACGTGAGAATTACATGTTCGCGTCGTGGGGAAGGGACAAAAGCAGTTCACGTCGCGTGAGACCAGACCAAACCACGCGTCTCCGTCATGGCAGCGGCTTTCTCTTGACCTTCTGGGTTCGGGCTGTCCACCCTGGGCTGTCCTTCTGGTAGACTTCCAGGGATCACATGTGAATGTTTAGCACACTAAAGACTGACTTTGCCACTCCTGCCTCTGGAAATGCTCCGTGCAGTAGAGACTGAACTGGCCATCGTGAGCAAGAACAATGATCATTGTCAGCAGATGTTCTTACATGAGAATCTGAGGGATGTTCGAGGTCTCCATCCCAGGGAACATGCATATTTTATACGCACATCGGGAGTGATTGCAGGGGGTCATGTACCGACTGAAAGCCACTCATTTGCCCCAGACGAAAAACAAACTTCTGATCTACCAGCAAGAGGCCTACTGGCTGGATGTTTGAGAATCTGGGTTGTTTTGGGAAAAGCAGAGTGGCAGACGCCAGGCCATGTGTAAAGACGCAGGTAACTAGGTCAGTGCAGATCACAGGCCCCTATTTAAGACGCTGGCTGTTGGGAGAAAGATAGGAGAAAGAAGCTATTCTCTGTAGCTTCGAGAAATAAAATTGCATATTATGGACTTCGCATGTGCTTTCTGGTCAGATTGCTTTTTGTGATTTTCTATGCAAATAAAATCAGGGCTGTTCTATAGCATCAAGAACTGCAAGTAAAAAAAAAGAAGAAGAAAAGAGAAGAAAAAGAAAGATAAAATCACCTGTTATCACCGTTTAAAAAAATGAGCCGGGAGGTATGGGAGGGAAGGCGGTGCAGCTCGGTGTGTCCGGTCGGGTTGGTAACGTTGTACCGAGAGGGTTGGGTGCTTCTCGAATAGCAGGGGCCGCAGAGACTCTGGAGAGGCAGGTGGGGAAGGGTAGGACCTTGACCCGGCTGTTCTCAGCTCGTGGGGCCGCGCCCACACCGGCAGCGCCGTGGGACAGATACTTGTAATCCAGCACAAACCACAGAACTGCCAAGGTTCTGGAAGGCAGAGCCGGTGAAGGCAGCAGGGAAGGAGTCGATTCCCACAGACCGACCTCTCCCTTACCTGGAAGTGTACCCGGGGGGAAAATAGTTTCACCTGTGCCAGTTACTGTGTCCTCGTTTTGTTTTGTTTTGTTCTGTTCTGTTCTGTTCTGTTGAGGAGGCCCTCTTCTGCGTCCCAGTGACCTCTCGATGCTGATGCTGTTTGGTTTTCTTTCATCAGTGATCGGGGCAAAGAGCCCCAGGAATAATGTTCTCTAGGAGAAATTTCCTTCTAAGGGAAAAAATAAAAGCATTCCAGGGGCGCCTGGGGGGCTCAGTCAGTTAAGCCTCTGACTTCGGCTCAGGTCAGATCTCAGGTTCATGGGTTCGAGCGCCGTGTTGGGCTCTGTGCTGACAGCTAGCTCAGAGCCTGGAGCCTACTTCAGATTCTGTGTCTCCCTCTCTCTGACCCTCCCCCTCTCATGCTCTGTCTCTTCTGTATCAAAAATAAATAAAACATTAAAAAAATTAAAAAGAAAAAAAGCATTCCATCAAGACATACTACCTTGTTTGTTTTTTGGGGGAAAAATATTTTCTTTTTTTCTGTTTGAAACTTGTTTAAAAGCTGAATCTGAATGTGTAGCTTGTCCAAGCAGGACATTTGAACATTGTCTAATGATATGAGTCATTAAAAATATGTATTTTATTATTTCTAAGATAAGGCATCGTTTCTCTCAGATATCAAGTTGACGTGATGTAGAGAAAATTTAAAGGGAATGTCAACCAACTTCCTTGCTTCCAGAGTCTGCTACTGAGAAGGGCCGCTCTTGTTGGGCTGGGCCCAAGCAGGGCGAAAGAGGAGGCCAGCCTGTGCCCGGCAAGGGCCGTGGAAGCCTCCCCTGGAGGCTGGGGAATGTGAGGAGGGGTTTCTCCATTTACTCCCCGACTTGCTCCTTGGCTCACCTCAGACCCCGGCTTTGAAGCCACTCCCTGTTGCTGCGATTTCTGAGCTGAGAAGGGGGCTGTGGCCAGCTCCGTTTCCTTTTCCACAATAAAAGTGATTGAAAAGGCAGTTGCATTTACCAATCGAAAGTATTTCAGAATGTGGAGGAACGTCCCTGGAGGGGGTATGAGTTTCAATCTGCAAAGAAGGGAGTTGAGACCCGGAGGAGCCAAGAAGGCAGCCCCGAGCCTCCTGCTGGCCAGCCAGGTGCACACGCACCCTCGGAGTTGGGCCGCTGAGCCAAGCCCGGGATGGGACCTAGTGCCTGTCACCATGTCCTCGAACAAGAGGGAGTGTGCGGCTCCTGCCTGAACACACGCAGGCCCAGCCAAGCTCAGGGGCATTCGGAGAGGTGGGGTTGGGGTTGGTGAGGCACAGAAGAAAGGAGAATGTTCTCCAGCCCACTGAGGCAAGTGCAGGCTGTGAAGGAAGCTGGTCTGACAAAGCGGAAGCCTGTGACCCTTCCCTAAAGTAGGTGGAGAGAGGGCAAGTCCCCTGGCTTTTCTGTCCTCAGCACTTCCAGCTCCTGGCGGCATTGGCGGCGGGATGGCCTGAGAGGTGGGCCATCCTTGAGTCTCCAATGCGTATGGGCGGTGGTGGCGGTTGGGTGTGAACACGCTCAGCGAGTGGTCACTGCCCCCAGGAGTGGCCCTTCATCTGGGCCCCTGTGACACGCAGTTCCCCGCTCCCAAGCAAACGGCCAACAGAAATCACTTCCATTCCTGGGGGGCGCGGGAGGGCCGCCCTCAGCCCGGACCCACGGGCGGCCAGTCCCCGCTCCCATCTGAGGACAGCGCAGGCCTGCGTGGCTGGGTGGGCTTTGGCAAACGTACCCACACTGTGTTCTCTCGCGTCCTATCTGCCAGTTGACTCTGATGGACTTTATTTCTGTCATTGCTCCGTCGTGGGTGAAGGAACGACTAGGGGTACCTGATGGCAGGTTTCATTCCATGAGGTGATTCGGGTGCTTTGCCCACGTGTAAGGGAGGTGATGTTGTGAAGTTTCTTTACCAGTTTCTAAAGAAAAACACACCTCTGCTTGTCATTAATGTCATATGAACAAAAATTAAAGATCTGCCAATAAACCCATGTTGGGGTGTCTTTCGTATGCTGGTGTTTAGGAAGCCCCCACACCTGTGCACATTATATCATCCTATACGGATAGCTTCTCTTACACTCTTTTGGTAAAGTTTAAAAAATTCTCTGATAGATTTGCGGCATTACCTTGTGATATTTTCTGACAGTGTTAATTTTCTTTTTCTTTCTTTTTTTGTTTATCCAAAAATGTCCTTATTTTCTTTCACTGTATTTTTTTTCAGTTTTTAACATTGTTGTAAAATACACATAACAAAGTCATCATCTTCGCCGTTTGTAAGTGTTCAGCCAGTCACATAAGATTCCTCGATGACGTCGCGCTCCAACCCCACCATCGTCTCCAGAACCTTCCGTCCTGTTACACCGCTGCTGCCCTGTCGCCGTGACGCGCTCGTTCCCTGCAGCCCTGCAACCACTGTTCTCCTCTCCGCCGCTGCGGTTCGGATGCTCTAAGTGCCTCGTGTAAGTGGAATCAGACAGTGCTTGTGTCTTAGTGACTGGCTGATTCCACTGAGCGTGATGTTCCCAAGGTTCATCTAAGTGTTCATTTTCTTTTGAGATGATGGACTGGTCAAATGTTTGTGTTTCTCCAACAGCTGAAGGAAATTGGAGTCCGCACCAACCTGCAGGAGGTGAAAGGTCCGTGACGGTGTTACGGCTCCTGAAAATGGGGAGTCAGCAGGGAAGGCTCATTGCAGTGTTCTCTCTTTACCGTTGCTTCCTAGCTGCGTGGAATTCATTCTGAAGACTGTCCCCACAGCGTTGGGAATGTCAACTTTCCTTTGGGGCTGGAGATATAGTTATGGGGGCTTATCTTCAGGATGGTTGGCCCAAGGGTTCAAGGGAGAGAAGGCAGTGGAACCTTGCATGCTTTTTGGCCTCCCGGAAGTGTAAACCCTGTCTGCGGTGAGGCTCCATGGGGTAGGGCATCTTCTATGTTATTAAACCGGCCAGCAAGACAAAGACGGGAGTCCAAGCAGACGGAGCTCGGTAAGTGCAGAAGAGACCGAAGACTTTGCTCTGAGCTTGACCCCCTCTGGCGGGTCTGTGTCCGGAGCTCCAGCCCCGCCTTCCCCTGCTGTCCTGCAGGGAGCCAGGCTGCTCTGAGTGCAGCGGGTTCCACATCTGGAGCAAGAGCTCAAGAAAGACCTGGAATGTCTGGTGAGGAAACAAAGAGACACTCAAGGGTTGTAGGAGGTGGTGACAGTGGAGCCAGGTTGGAGGGGACACTCCGGGCTGCAGAAGCAAGTGCATGCCGCAGCCCCGGGCGCTGTCGCCAAACTCGGGAAGGGCTGTCGACCGACCCAGGACAAGCCTCCAAAGGGCAAAACAGGTAACACATGTTAGACGACATTCACAGAAGTCAGTGGGAGTCATTGATCAGGTCCAAACCATGGAAAGTACACGTAGGTGACCCATGGTGTTTGTCATGGTTCTTTGATGTACGACCCACATCAGTGGCTGGGAGGAGACAGGGAAGAGGCTGTGAATGTGGTCTTGGTGACAGTTTAGTATCAAGCCACCAGCTAATGAATATTAAGTGAGACGCTGGGACCCGTGGGACCCAACTGGCTTTCTGAGACGCTGGAAAGCTGGAGGTGCTACGGAAAGACCCCTGCCTGGGCGCTGACGCTGCTGCCTGGTCTCCAGGAGTGACCCAGATGTGAGAACCCTTGAGAACTTGGTATTTGATGTCTGCAAGGACTTCCTATGAAGGCCAAAGGTGATTTGCATAAGCCCTTCATGATTAGTGGTGTAAGCCTCCCAGAGTAAAAGAACTTTGGTACAAGAAGAATTAGCTTCTTTGTCTGTTAAGACCCTAGTTTACTGATTTGTGGAGACAGAATCAATACTAGCTGTTGTTCCCTGGAACCCTCAGTTAGGACCCAAGCATTCTGGAAAGTTCTGTATCTGCTCATGCTCTGTGCAGCCCCATGTCCTGTCAGGAGCTTGATCTGACTTTAATGTGTGCGTGGGTGAGTGAGTGTGAGTGTGAGTGAGTTCTGGTCCCAGCAGGAAGAAGAATGGGGCGCAGGTTTGGGGAAGAGGGGTCACCTTCAGACAAGGTGACTCTGAGGCACCTGTGGGACATCCAGAGGGGGCCGGGAATAGGAGCCTGGGACTGTGGACAGGTCAGGACTAGAAGTGGCTCTTCGGGAGGTGGTGGCATGGGGCTGGGCAGATGCGGTCACCTGGGCACAGTTGACAGACACGGCGAAGGTCACGGCTCTGTGCTGTCCCAGCGGCCACGGATGGGGGACTTCAGAGAGGCTGCGTCAGGCACCCAGGTCGTCTCCTCCATGGGGAGGGGCCGCTTCAGCAGTGGAGCCACTTGCGGAGATTCCCTTGCTGCCTCTGCGTCTGGAGGGAAAGGGTCTGCGTCCTCTGGAGCTCCCGGAACGGGCCGCTCGCCTGCGCGTCTTCCCTCTGCGGTGACAGAGGGGCAGAGGGCTGCCCTGGGAGAGGGCGGGGGCCCAGAGAGAGAGGGATTTTTATTTATTTTGAATACAAGGTCCCATCTGCTCTCCATCTGTGTCGACAACCCCACGTCGTGTGGGTCTGGGCCTGCAGACACACTGAGTTTAGGGGGCCACCTGCCCAGCAGCTGAAGACCTTCCTTCTGGATCAAAAATCTTAGGGAAAAAATGTGTTGAGGTTAATATTGAGCTCAGGTACAGATTTATGAAATCATAATGAAATAATAATGTAAGGAGAGCCCTGATCCTGGACACGTATTAACAGGAAGACACGCTAATACAGCAAATATCTCCGATACACGTGTTTTTGAAAAGTACCCGCTGGTGGTTTTGTGCATGTAAGAGTGACCAACGGCCTTTGTCAGCTCAGGCCGGTCAGCCCTTTGTTATTCAGGAAGTGGACGCACGGCCTTTGACTAGAGCCCTGATCCTTATGGGTCAGAACGAAGGCAGAGCATTCTTCCTTTTCACCCCTCTTCTCGAGAGCCCGTTCTGGCCCTGCCGCCCCAGCAGGGCGTCGTGTGGGGTGGTTTTGTATTGAACTCTTGGCGAATCCAGCTGGATCCGGAGAGGGCGGGCCTACCGGGACAGCAACTCCGCTCTGTCTTCCGTGCCCCCCCTCACCGGACCCCAACCCGCAGAGCCTACAATTTCAGAGGGGCATGCGGGTGGGGGGGGGCGAGGGAGCCCCCAGGAAGCCGCGCTCCGGGCTTGGAGCCTGGACGGGTTTGGAGGAATGTGTGCCGTGTGACTCTGGCTCCTCCGTGGCTGCAGATGTCTGGTCTTCCTGTCATTACTCGAAAGGTACAACGTTCCACTGAGGATCTATGGGCTTGGCTGTGTGCACGCGTTCTGACCGTGGGACTGTGAGTTCAGATAGATTATTTTCAGTTTCGGCTGGGGTCCAGATGGACCCCAGGAGATTTAAGATGTCTCCGCTGACATTTCTCTCTAAACCCTGAAACATCGCTTTAGCTCCTACTTGTGCTACCGGAATGCAAATTGAGACCCATGTTTTCCCTCCCTTAAGAGGGAAGAAAAGCCCTTAGATCTGGGAGCAGGCTGGAGACAGAGGTCTCTGGTGGGACCCCACCCCTTCCCCCACCTTTTACCTGGCCGCAGGTCACTTGATTCCGAAGGGGAGCCATTGCTAACAGGGGCAAAGGGCCAGTTGGGGGGCAGGAGGCTGCGGGTGCACGGGAGGCTTGATGGACGGGATCCTGCCAAGGGCATGGGCATTCTGGTGGAGAAACAGACGCCTCTGGAAGTCTGACTCCTTCAAAGGTGTGTCCTTGAAGTGGAATAAAATGAAGGTCACTGAGGATTCGCTAACAGCGGCTGAGTGGTTTCATTTTCGACAAATAGGTCCTGGTAAGAGCAGATGCCTGAGCACGAGCTAGTGGAAGGCGGGAACGACTGACCGCTGACCAAGCAAAGTCCTCCTTACAGTTAGACGGCTCTTCCCTCCCTTCTCCCCTCAGCTTCTGTGTCTTCCCTCCACGAGCGACTTTTGGTTGTGAGGAAGTCCGAGGTGGGCGTCCTGCTGGGTCACCCGAAGGCATTGTGGGACAGGGGGCACGCCAGTGCATCTCAGGTCTGCGCCCTCTGCTCTGGTTAGGGAACCTACCCCCACCGCAGGGTCCAGGTCAACCTTTCCACGTGGGTCAAATGGTGCTCAGTCTAGCTCCCCCACCTCCACCCACCTCCAAAATGTAAACACGCTGGGGAAAGCCTTGGTCATTTAGCTAAATACGTGGTCTGACTGAGGTAAGAAACACATACACGAAACGTGAGCTGTTGCTTCGGGTAAAAACAGCCTTTGTGTTTCCTTGTGCGTCTAGCGCGTGGCAGCTCTCTCTGCCTGCTCTCTGCTGAGCCGCGCTAGCAGGTTCTGGGGACGTTAGAGTTGATTTTTCAAATGTGATGCCATTATGTGTACTTTCCTTTGACCCAAAGGGCCTTGGTACGAGGCGAGTCACTGGAAGCTGCTGTCTGGTTTCGCCCTCAGCGGTCGCTGCACTTGGCCTTGGTTATAGAAGTGTTCAGGGTACTGGGTTTAAGAAGATTCGTCAGTGCTTATTTACAGGTGCAGCTCTCCGGAATTTGGGCATGAAAGCTCTCGCCGTCCTGCTTGGGAGCCCAGGGTAGGTGCCGCGGGTGCTCTGTCCTGGCGCTGGGAGCTGGCTGGCTCCGGACAGCTCTGGTCCTGTCCTGTCCGACACCAGGTCCCACCTGGAAGGTCACTCGGGCTATGGTATGAGCTGGACGCCGGATGGGCCCCACTTTACAGTATCTGGTGACAGAGGATGAGGGTGTGACATGGCAGAACTCCCAGGGATGGAGAGCCAGGAACAGATCCAGGGCAGCATTGGTGGGCTTCAGTGCCTGTTCGGACTTGGGATGGTGGGAGAGATGGAAAGGACATCCGCCAGGATTCAGGTGCGGGTGAGGGGGTGGATGGAGGGTGGGGGGAGCCCAGGAAGAGGCTGAGGAGGAAGGCAGTGAGCACACGTTTGGCAGGTTGGGTTGGAGGGTTGAGTTCACGGGAGCCAGTCGGGCTCCAGGCACGGCTTGTGTCTTGATGTGAGGAGGGGGAGGGGGAGAGACAGTGATCCTGCCCCATTGTTCTTCTGTTCTCAGTGTCTTTCATTTCTGCTCTGCATTCCTTCTCCTGCGTTCAGCTGTTCTTTTTCCATTTTGAGAGCTTTATTTTTCTAGCATGAGCACTTAATGTTTGAAACCATTCCATAAACACAGCCTTGGCTGCACCCCACACATTTTGATCTATCATGTTTTCATTTTCCTTCAATTAAAAATATTTTCTCACTTCCCCTGTTGCCTCCTCTTTGACCTATGGATTCTTTAGAAATGGGTTGTTTCATTCAGCATTTGGGGACATTTTCAGATCTCTTTCTGTTATTGATTTTAGCTTAACTCCACTTGGGTCAGAGAATACACTTGGTAGGACTTAAACTGTTTTGTATTTGTCAAGATTAGTAATAGGGCCCAGATGGTGGTGCATCCTGGTGAATATTTAATTTACTCTTGAAGAGCATGTGTCCTTATAGGGACTGTCCCGTGTCAGTGAGGCCTCATTGGGTCCAAGTGTTGTTTACATCTTCCATATCCTCCCTGACTTTCTGTCCACTTGTTCTTTCAATTTCTCAGCGCTGACTGTTGAGGTTCCTGACTGTATTTATAGATTTGTCAGTTTCTGCCTTCGGGGCTATCAGTAGTGTGGCTTTGTGTATTTTGAAGCTCTGTTGTTAGGTGCATGGACATTTAGTGTTGCTATATCTTCGTGGTGACTTACATCATGTCCCTCTGTATCTGGATAGTGTCCCTTGTTCTGCATTGGCTTTATTAATATAGACACTCCAGCTTGCTTTCTTTATCTTTATATTAAATGAGTTTATACACACACACACATGCATGTGCACACATACATGCTGAAAGCAAAACGATGGGGAAAAGACATATGTGTGTGTGCGTGCATGTGTGTGTGTATAAACTCATTTAATATATAGCCCATATTATACATACATAGGTGAGCTATAGATAGATGTCTTTATATTTAAAACGTGTTTCTTGTAGATAGCACATAATATTGGTCATTCTTCTTTATTTAATCTGATCATCTTTGTTGTCTAATTCATTTTTAAAAGACCATTTACACTTAATGTAATTATTTGTAATGTTGAATTTAAAACTACCGTATTACTGCTTGCTTCTTTTTCTCCTCTGATTATCTTAGTGTGCTATTTTCTTAAAGGCTTTACCTCTCTTCCTTTAAAAATCCTTCCCAATTCCAACCTGCTGTGTGTGTGAATTTTTCTCTCTCCAAAGAACTTAATTCTCAGCCTGTTCTGGAATATGCTCCGTCCTCTTGTTATCAGTACGTTTAATGTGCACAAGTCTTATCTCCAATCTGATTGTGGGTCCTCAAGCCAAGAGACCATACCTACACACCTTCTATGTTCCTCACGGCGCCCAGCAAAATCGGGGTCTACTACCCAGCTTGAGTGACTTGGTCATTGGTTGCTTCACTTACTGAAGGTGCTGGATGACGTTGGAGGGAAGCCAGGTGATTGCCCTACAGCAGCCACTCTGTCTTTAGCTAAAGCCCTCTTTCCCCCCTGATATTTGTGATGAAACTTGTCTGGTTTTCTTAGCTTCTCGGTGCCCCCTGCTCAGGGCCCCAGGGCTGTTGCTCCATGGAGCTCCGTCCACGTGGTCCACTTCCCACTTTGCACACTCTCCTCTGCTGATCCCGGTCACTACGCCACCCCAGGAAGAACTCAGAGATCTGTCTTCTGAGTTCTTGGCTCTCATCCCATCCGAGCCCTGCCCACCCCCCAAGATCCGTGTGTCCCACACCGACCTTTCTCTCTGACTTTCTGTCTGGGAGGAGAGACTCACTTCCAGGTGAGACCCAACCTCAAAGTCCTCTTTGGATTCTCCTCCCTCCTGTGTTCTTTCCTATTCTACTGGTTGTCAAATCCTGTCCTTCTCCGACTTTCTCTTCTGCTGTGTCTCTACCACCACCACCAGCTGCCTCTGGGACCAGGACAGTGGCCTGTGCCTGAAGCCTCTGGGCCTGCAGGACTCCCTCCGTGGCCGTGCTGATGTCCCAACCGGATCCGCTGCCCCGCCCGTTCTCTGTGGGCCTGCGGGCACCCCTCTCGGCCTTCCCTCTGACCTAAGTCAGACGGCCATGCTCTGTCCCATTGTTCCACATGCCTGACCCTGTCCCTCTCTCCTGCCCTTCCCCGGTGTCACTGCAACTTCATGTCAAGATCTATATCGCTCTGTCTTTGTTTCGGAGCCCGTCAGCCCATCCTGGTGGAGAAGGTCTCTCTGGAGATGGTGATAGACCCGCTTGCATCTGTCTCTGCCCCAGATTATTCTGAAGGTTCAACTTTCACCTTTTACAATTGGTTTTCTTTCCCCCCGAAAAGTAAGGACAAAGTTACTCCAAAACCAAACAAAACCAAACAAAACCCTGTGACATCTGAAATAAGAAACAAGAAATTCACGAGGGGCCCAAGGCTGGCAGGAGCTCCTTTAGTGGGCTTACCTCTGCGCCATTTTCCTTAATCCCAATTTGGAAAGAGGATGCAAACAAAGAGATGGGAAGGAGGTAGGGCCAGCATCGGTCACCAAGGAGCCGCGGCGGGGTCCGAGCCCGCCGTGCTGTCATGAAGCTGCTTCCCGGCAAGTGCCTCCTTCCTTCAGAAAATGAATCTCAAACACAGAAGACGATGTTTATTTTGCCCCGTTTAATACTTATTTTCCAGTGGACTGACTTAGCCTGTGGAGTCAAGTCTCTTGCATTTGCCTAGCAGCTTATTTGGGGGAGAAAATAGCCTTGTCATGTCATATTAACAGCGACAGAACATTCCATCTGGCGGCCACTCAGCCCTGCTGCTGTGCTGACCCGTGTGCAGAAAGTCAGCGTCGGTTCCCCAAAGTGCTCTTGATTTCTTGATTCGGCCATTTGTCAGGTTTCCATCATCTGTGCCCCCGGGTGACTCTCTCCCAGGATGAGAGGAACCTTTAAAGGAACAGACAGTTTATCCACTGCTGTAAAACAGGAGTGGCTGCACAGCAAAGCGTCGGGTTGGAATGGAGGCGCGTGTGGACTGCTCCTTCTGGGACAAGTCACGGCCAGATGTGCGGCCAGCTTTCTGGGGTTCGGCAAAGCTGGCGGCTGACAACTGGGGAGCAGCGAGACGGCCTCGTCCTGGTGCCCCCGAGACCCTGGCAGTGGGGACGAAAACCTTCGGTTCATGTGTATATTTAGATTGCAGCATTTATGGAAAATATAGCTCTATAACAGATGTGAGTTTTCTAACCTGTTTTTAAGAGAACAATGTGGAAAAAGAGACGTTATGTCTGGTTCTGCAGTGGGTGTTTTATATGCGTTATCCTGGGTCGGGGGTGATCATGAAGTCCCTCCTTCCTGCATGAAACGTCCATGGGCACATCATTGTTTCCCATCCATGTGTGTGCGTGTGCGTGTACCCAAGCGCTTGTATGCACATGTGTGCATTAAGTGTGTGCATGTACAAGTGCCCGTGGTTTGTATGTGTGTGCGTGCACGTGTCTGTGTGTGCCCGAGCTTTGTGTGCATGTGTGTGCATGTGTGTGTTGTGCATGCACATGTGCCTGTGAGCTTGTGTGAGTGTGCGTGCATGTCTGTGCATGTGTGTACCTATGAACGTGTGTACACATGTGTGCATGTCTATGGGTGCTTGTACGTGCCTGTGTGTGCACATGTACATGTGCCCATGGGCTTCTCTGTGTGTGTGCATGTGTGCCTGTGTGTGTGCCCGTGAGCTTTGTAGGCATGTGTGTGCTTATGGGTCTGTGTGCATGCACATGTGCCCATGAGCTTGTATGTGTGTGTGCATGCGTGTCTGTGTGTGCATGTGAGTGTGCCCGTGGGCTTGCATGCATGTGTGTGTGTGCATGTGTGTCTGTGTGTGCATGCACGTGTGCCCATGAGCTTGTATGCGTGTGTGCACGCGTGTCTGTGTGTGCATGTGAGTGTGCCCGTGGGCTTGCATGGGTGTGTGTGTGCATGCACGTGGACGGGAGGGTCCCAGCAGCCCACTTGCGTAGGACTGACCGTCTTCCGAAGCTCGGTGCCCTCGGGGCTCTCGGGAGCATGGAGTTCCTTCCCAGGCCTGTGGGGACGCAAACACCCTGTGTGCCTGTGCTCCCACAGTCCGTGGGCCTCGTCTCGTTTGGTTTGCGCTGTGCCCGCTAGAGACCAGCGAACGGAGGGAGGCGGGCTCCGCTGCTGCTGAATCTGGGGAACATTTCATCAGGCTGCTGTGCCGACATGTTTAAAATCCCGGAGACCCGCGTGGCTGAGGGGCTGGCCTTTCTTCCGGAAGCGCTTATTGTCGGGGCTGTCCCCTCTCCGTGGGGCGGTCACCGAGGTGCAGCTGTCGCCGAGGTGCAGCTGTCACCAAGGTACAGCTGTCGCCGAGGACCCAGCGGGGCACCCCTGTGCTCCGGCCTCAGCCGGGGAAGCCGGAGTGACTGGCAGTTGCTGGGGAGGATCTGAAGAGCCGGTCCCAGTGGGAGGGAGCCAGAATCTTCTCTGGCTGTTTCCAAGCAGGAGCAGCCTCCCCGAGGAGACAGTGACCTACATGGGGAGAATTAGGCTGGATTAAATGACTCATCAAAAGTCTTCTTCACAAAAGCCAAAGAAGAGAGAGCAGAGGCGCATGTGATCAGTGTGAGGAGCACGGAGGTAGGCGGAGCTGAAGCCGCCCCCTCGGGCCCCCTGCCCCCTGCCCCCCTGCCCTGTGCCTGTTTCACCACAGCTTGGGTTTGGTGAATGAGATGAGTAAA
>PISW01013675.1:0-24980 GCA_004023785.1 Mungos mungo
CACGGCACTTGATGAATGGTGGTTAGAGTCGGTCCCCGAGAAGCCTTCCCTAACCCGATCTCCTGCCTCTGAGAGGGGAGGCCAGTAGAGAAGAGACAGGAGCTGGTGACAGACGGGGGACTGGAGGACAGAGTGGGGCTGGGGGCCGGCGGGGCTGCGGACAGAGAGGGAGCTGGGGACAGAGAAGGTTCTGGGGACAGAGAGGGGACAGAGGACCGAAGGGGGCTGGGGGGCAGGGGGGCTGGGGGACAGGGGGGATGTTGGGGGACAGAGAAGGGTTGGGGATGGAGTGTCTGGAGACAGAGGGAGCTGGGGAGAGTAGAGCTGGGGGACAGAGGGAGCTGGAGACAGAGTGGGGCTGGGGGACAGAAAGGGTGCTGTGGACAGAGGACTGGGGTCGGGGGAGAGGGAAGACAGAGGTGCTGACGGCTCAGGTCTGAGCTGGGCTTTGGGGAGAGGCTGCCTGGGTGAGACGGGGAGGCGGTCTGGGGTGGCTGACGCATGTAGTTTATGCAGCATGTGGGGTCGGAGTGTGACAATTGAGGGGAAGGCTTTCCCACTCAGCCTGTCTTCTGGGGGGCCCACTGGGGGCTCATGAGGCAGTTAGTGTCACCACGGCCCCTTTGGGCTCCGCTGGGGAAAAGCCCCGGGTGCAGCTGTCCGTTCGCGCCTGGACTTACTGCACTTCCTCCTGACTCACCGGCTGCCTGAGACCCTGCTCGTCCCCACTTAGAAAGATCACGTCTTTCGTAGTCTTTGGAGCCTCAGAACGCCATCTGGGGAGCAGTCGGGTCTTTCTGCCCATCAGGATGCTGCCTCCGGGGCAGATTCCCTTTCTGCATTCTCCAGATCGTGAACCAAAGGGGTCAGACTGAATGGGGACCCTCGGGGGCTGGGCGCAAGGAAGGGGTGAGTCTGCAGACCCAGGAAAGCCACTGCAGGAAGGGCTGACCGGGGCCAGCAGGAAGCTGGCTGAGCCCTCGCCCTGGATGCCTGTTCAGCGCTGAACACCTTGCCTTCAGGTCTTGTCTAGAAAACACGCCACGGGACCGAACACATGCCGTCTGGGGCGGGTATGCAGGTTGTGAGAATGCTGGGGAGGTGTGACCCTGGTTGACCCTGCAGGTCACCTGAGGCGCCCCTCCTATGTCCCTTGTCCTGGAGACCCGCCCACCCGCACCTCTCCTGGGTCACTCCCTGGCGGGGGTGGGGGCAGGGGTCACCCGGCGGCTCCTTTGGAAGCCCGGGCTGCCCGCCCCTGGGCCCGGTGCGGCACCTGTGTTTTCTGAGACGGAAGCCAGACTCCCTTCTTTCTAAGTTTATTTTAACATTTATTAATGAAAAGTCTTCTGCCATAGAATCTCTCAGAAGCGTAGGAAAGGTTTGGTTCTATCTGATACAGATCAGGAATCTGTACTTTAAAAAATCAGCCTCTGTGTTCCTCGCTGCAAATCTCATCTGCTGCTTTCTGTACTGACTCAGTGTCACGCTCCGCTGACGTTTTCCTTACATGATCCCACGTGTCTCTCCCAGCACTTGGTTTCAGTCCAGCCGTATCAGTTACCGCTGCTGGGCGGACAGGTTGCTGAATTTATTTTAAATGGTCCAGGAGACAAATGACAGCACTTTATACTTGAAGTTTAAGAGAAGTATTTTAACTCCAGATCAGAAAATGTACGTACTAAAGTGGGTATTTATATCTGAATCTTTCTCTGTAAGATATCATATACATTAAAACTATTTTGTACATTAAAATTTGTTTTTTGAGGTACAATTCACATATCTTAAAATTTATCCTTGAAATTTTTTTGAGATAAATTCACATCAAATTCACTTTAATCACCATAAAATATACAATTCAGTGGGTTTTAGTGCATTCACAACGTTGTACTATCATCACCACTACCTAATTTCAGAACATTTCTTGGGGCCCTGGCTGGCTCAGTCAGAAGAGCGCATGACTCTTGGGGTGTGAGTTCAAGCCCTATGTTGAGTGTAGAGATTACTTAAATTAAAAAAAAAAGGTTTAATTACAGAACATTTCCATCATCCGAAAAAGAAACCCTGTCCCTCCCAAGTTCTCCTTGACCCCAAGCTGGGAAAGCACTCCTCTGTTTCCTGTCTCTGGATTTGCCTGTTCCGGACATTTCACGTACGAGTCATACAGCTGTGGTCTCTCGTGACTGCGTCTCTCACTCAGCATCCTGTTTTCTAGACGCATCCATCAGCAGCGGCCTCAGGGCCCCATCCCTTCCCAAGGCCAAGCCAGGTCCGTTACATGGAGAGACTGCATTTTGCTTATCCGTTCATCCATCGGCATTGTTTCCACCTTCAGGAATAATACAGCTGTGAAAATTCGTGCACGAGTTCTTACGTGACGGATGTTTTCGGTTCTTTGGGTGCACACGGGAGTGTTGGCCACATGTAGGTCCGTGTCAGGCCCTCGAGGAACTTCCAGAATGTGTCCAGTGTGCACCATTTCCCATTCCCACCAGCTGCACCTCACGTTTCCAGCTTCTCCACATCGTTTGTCTTTTTTGTTGCCGTCCTAGTAGCTGTGACGTGGGATCTTAGGTGGTGGCTGCGTTTCCCTGATGACCTATGACGCTGAGCACCTTTTCATGTGCTGCTTGGTCATTTGTGCATCTTCTTTGGAAAAATGTCTATTCAGGTCCCTTGCCCATTTTTAAAATTGTGTTGTCATTTTATTGGAAATATATATTCAGAAGGAATATTGCTTCTTCACCTGTCCCAGGAATTCTGTGATGTTTATTTTGTAGATCATTGAGAGCGGTTAGTTTTTCTTGGTGTTGCCATCGTAGGAGATAAACCTGGGACGTGTGTGTTTTCCCAGCAGCCCTCAGTCTTCCCCAGCGGCGTCGGGATGGCTGTCTCGGGACCGGCTCCATGCCAGGAGGGGTCGGGTGGTGGAGATGGAGCTGCTCCTGGGTTACTACCGAGGGCTGCTCTCTGGGGTCCCCGGGTTACGGCTGTCACACGGGGGAGGTGCTGAGGACACGCCCAGGGGAGACTTTGCCAGCTTCCAGAATCCAGAAGGCAGAGGCAGTGGGCGAGGCCCCGCCGGCCTCAGGTCCGTCACCAGGGAGCCCAGGGGCCTGATGAGCCCCCCAGCTTGCCGCGCTGTGCCCGCCCCGCTCCCCTGCCCTTCGCGGGAGCTTAGGCCCAGGAGGGGCTGACACATCCGGCCACTGGGCTGGCACTGCTGGGCCGCGCTGTGTGCTCGTGACCGAGGCTCGGCGGCGGCGGAGCCCTTGACCGTGTGCGGCGCGTGGGCCGGCAGGTGGGTGAGGCCGTGCTGACGAGCGCTCGGGCGCTGCCAGAGCCCCAGGGCGGCCTGCGTGCGCGCACCCGGTGCGGGGCTGGGGGCAGACCCGCCAGTGCGCGGGGCCGCCGGCCTCGCCTTGGCTTCCGTGGGTGCTGCTTTTATATTCCTTCAAGCCTGAGCTGTTGTTTCTTTAATGACATGCAAAAGTGTATTTGTCTTATACTCCTGGGTAACATTACCCTTCTTGGGTCGCTTCTGACCCAGGTGGAAGTTGGGTCCCTTCCCCCTTCAGCTGGTGGTACCGGAGGCACCATGATGTCCCCCTCCTGCTGGGGAGCATTAATCTGTGAAGTGTGGACTCAGGCTGGTCTGCACACGGGCTGGAATTTGTGAAAACCTTCAGAGCTGCAGTTCTGATGAAAATGGGGACTTTATGGGAAATCCGGCCTTAGTTTGCTAACAGGAGACCTTGTTACAAACATTCATACGCGGGAGAGTCCAAGGAGCCCCGCATATTTGGGGTTTTGTGCTGAGTCCATCCTGGGTGCGGTTTGCAGAGCTTGTCACTGGTGAGGATTGTCCTAGGTCCCAGGTCCATGCGGGACAGCCCCCTCCTGCGCCGTGTGGGGGAAGGATGCTGGGCACTTGGAGTGCAGGTACCCCCCCCAGAATTCTTGTCGGGGAAGAATCAGGAAGAGTGGTGGCGCTGGGGCGAGGGTGCAGAGGCCGGAGCCCGGGAAAACCGGGGGCCCCCGCGTCCCTGTCCCTGCAGACGTCCGTGCTGCGCGGAGGACCCCCGGCCTAGCAGAGGGCACGTGCGTGGGCCATGCCGCTTCCCCCTGTAACTCCAGATGCAGGAAGTGGTCCCCACAGGAAAGGGGAGGTCCTTCATGTGCGGGGGGACGAGGAATGTGAGCCCAGGGGGGTCTGCTTTCCCATGGAAGTGGACGTGTGTCCTGTGGTCTGGGGGACGTGGCTCCTAAGAGCCCCACGGTGGCAGGAGAGCAGCAAACTTGAAAGTCCCAGGTTCTGGAGGTGACGCTGCTGGGCTCTCTCCGGTGGCTGTGCGGCTCAGGTGTCATTGTCACCATCGGGTCACCGTTGCCGCGGGAACAACATGGCCAGCACGCTGCGCTCCTGGCGGCAGGAACTCACCACGGGGAGCAGAGGGATGTGAGCGAGGGGCACCTGTGGGCTCGGGTCCCTGCCGGCTGGAGCGTGTCCCTCCCCCCACCCAAGGAAAGCACCTGTGACCCGGAGAGGCCGCAGCCTGCGTCTCGTCTGGGAAGGAGCCCCCTCTTTCGAGAAAGCTTCGGGGAAAACTGCCGTCGTTTTCAGTTGGACCCAGCTCAGGGGTACGTCCACTGTCACGAGGGGTGGGTGGCCCGAGGGGGTGCCTGAGGACAGGGGGGGCCCTGCTTTCCCGGTCATGGGGCTTTGGCGGGCTCCCGGCCCCTGGGAAACCCCCTCCCCAAGCTTCGGGCAGCTCAGCTTTCTTTCAGCAGCTTTATTGAGATACGATCAGCACACAGTGAATATGTACTTAAAGTGTGTGTTCTGACATGTATACACCGTGAAACCTCCACCCGTGGTCGGAGACAACGTCCTGTCACCCCCAGAAGTTTCCTCTGTGTAGCCCGCCCTCCCACGCAGGCAGCCCCGATCTGCCTTCCATCACCGCGCACTCGCCGCCTTTACGGGAGCTGGACGGAAGTGAGACCGCACGCTGTGGACTCTGCTCTGTCTCGCTCCTGTCACTCCGCAGAATTATTCTGAAATGTGTCCAAATTGTAGCCCGTGTCGGCGGTTCATTCCTCGTTGGCGTCGAGTGGTGTTCCGGCCTGATTGTACGACCGTCTTTCTGCTCATTCACTGGCTGACGGACAGCAGGTCATGTCCAGTTGGGGGCTGTTACCGATGCAGCCGCCGCGGACGTTTGTGCGCAGGTCTCCCCAGGGGCCTGTGCTCTCTTCTCCCGGGTGTGTGCCGAGGAGCTGGAGCCTGCGGTGAGTGGCCGTTAGCTTTCGAAGAAGCTGTCGGCTGTCGCCCCGTGTGCCGTCCCCCAAGCGGCGTGTGGGCCCCTGCGGCTCCGCGCCCCGCCGCGCCGTGTCAACGTGTCTTTAGCTAAGTCAGTGGTGGCGGCCCCTCACGGTGGCCTTCGTCCCCGAAGATGTTGAGCGTCTTGTCCTGTGCCCATCTGTCATCCTGTGTCTTCATCGGTGGGTCCACATCTGCCCATTTAAAAGTTGTTCATACTGAGTTTTGAATTTTTTTTAATAGTTTGGACATAGGTTCTCTATCAGGTGCGTGATTGGCGGTATTTTCTGTTGGTGCTCTGTCTTTGTATTCCCTTAATATTGTCTTCGACAAGCGGAAGTTTTTAGTTTTTATGGAGTTGGCTTTATTGGTTTGCTCGGTTATGGGAGCCTGCGTTCGATGTCCTAGCGGAAACCTTTGTCCAGCTGCAGCTTCCGGTTTTACATTCAGGTCTGTGATCCGCTTTGAGTTAGTTTTTGTTCATGATGTGAGGCACGGGTCCAGCTCTGGCGAGCCTCTGGGGTCGGGGACGCTCTTCCGCTGGGTTTATTTGTTTCTCCAGCCGCGGGCAGCGCCACGCACTCCTGATTACTTAGTCTGGTGACAAGTCTTCGAATCGGGCCGTGCACGTCTTCCGACTGGGCTCTAGCCCCTGAGCATGTCTATATGAATTTTAGAATCCGTCAATTTCGACAGAAAACATGCTAGAATTTTGATTAGGTTTATCTTGAATCTTAGATTAATTTGGGAAAAATTACAATTCTGCACAAAGTGTTAACAAGCAGCCTCATAACTGTGGTCTTTGCACAGGCCTGCTTGCAAAACTGGCCCCTGGCTGGCGTCTGGGCGCCGCAACCTCAGGCGACTTCGTTTCATTCCCGGAACCGGTGGAGCGGCTCTCCGTGCCTGGACCGTTGGTCCGACATCATAGGCACCGACACCTGCTTCCCTTCTGGAAGTCTGGAACTTTTGTTTCGTGGGTGCCGGGCAGAGTCCACACGGCCCCTTCCCAATAAAAACAACGGGCTTCGAGTCTCTAATGAGCTTCCTTGTTGTTACTAGTTTGTTGCTGGAGGAATTAAACCCATCCTGGGTGGGTCCTTCTAGAAAAATCATCAGACCTGGGGATGGTCTGGGAACTCCTACACATATGATATTGAGACTTCCGAACACAAGCAGTGTGTGTCTCTCCACTTATTTACATTTTTTTTGTACGACATCCTGAAATGTCTTCATTTTTTAATTTTTATTAATTAGTTTATTACCACGTTGGTTTCCATAGAACATCCAGCGCTCTCCCCCACCAGTGCCCCCTCCACGACCCCCCCCCCCTCAGCCCTCGGTTTGTTCTCAGTGTCCCAGGGTCTCTCAGGATTGCCTCCCTTCACAATGTCAGCACTGCTTCCCGGTCTTCCCGTACTGGTCTTGCACGTTGTCACTTTTATCCCTCAGTATTTCATGCTTTTTGACGGTATCATACATGGTATTGTTTTTTACATTTCAGTTTCTGACTGTTCACCGTTCGTCTGCAGAAGTGCAGTTGGTTTTCGTCTACTGGTCTTACAGGACGCGCCTGGGCTCTAGCGGATTGCTTCGGTGTTTCTAGAGGAGACCACGACCGTGTCGCCTGCAGACAGAGCCGCGCTCCCCCTTCCGCTCCAGCCAGCATGTGTTTGGTTTCTTCTCTCCTGCGCGTTCGCCCCGAATCGGCAGGTGGTGTTGGGCGGGAGGCGGCGCGTGACCTTCCCTGCGTCTGAGCTGGGGGGTGGGGGGGCGTCAGTGTCTCCTCACGGGTCCGACGTGCGCTGCAGGTTTCTCGTGCGTGTTTTTCACAGGTTGGGGATGTTCCCTTTTATGCTTCAGCCGAGGACTTTTATCAGGACTCAGTGTTGAATTTTGTCACCTGCTTTTTTTCTACATCTTTTGACGTGATCATAGGTTTTTCTTGTTTAGTTTAATACGATATGGTGCATTCCACTGGTTGATTTATGGACGTTAGCACAGCCTTGCGTTCCGGGATAAACCCTGCTGGCCACGATTACTAACCCTGCCATACATCATTGGAAGTTTCTTGCTGAAGTCGGCTCGGGGTTTCTACGCCTGGGCCCCTGAGCGTAGCACTGTGTGTGGTTTTTGCGTCAGAGCAATGCTGTTCGCGGAAAGAGTTGGGAATTATTCTGTACTTTTCATTTACTGGGTGAGTTTGTAGAGAATTTCTATTTTTTTCTTCAAATCTTCACCAGAATCCCCTGGTGAAGCCCTCTGTGCTTGGCGGTATCCTCGTGGGAAGTTTTTAATTCAAACTCAGCGTCTTGATGGACGCAGGGTTGTTTGTGTTACCTGTTCCGTCTGGACTGCATTTGCTTCTTCCTGTTTTTCCTGATCCTTCTGCCTGGAGGTTGGTCCCTTTTATTGATCTTTCCCACGAACCAGCTTTGGTTTCATTGATTTTCTTAATTTCTCTGTTTTCTCATATCGGTTTCTGTTACCCTTCTTACCTCCCTTACCTGTTCACTCTGGGTGGGCTCGGTTCTCTGCCCGCCCCCAGCCCGCTTGAACCGCAGGTCGGGCCTCGAGGGCCGTGCAGGGGCCGCGTCTTTCCCAGTGTTGCATTCCGCTTGGATGTTGTTTTTTTGTTTCATTTGGTTCAAAATATGTTCTAATTTCTCTTTCCTAATTTCTTTTTAGTTCTCCTTCTAACACATTCCTTCCTTCCTTCCTTCCTTCCTTCCTTCCTTCCTTCCTTCCTTTGAGGGACCATGCACGTGGGGGAGAGACTCTAAGCTCTATGCTCAGTGTGGAGCCTGGTCTGGGGCTTGATCCCATGACCCTGAGATCATGACCTGAGCCCAAATCTAGAGTCAGACGCTTAACCAACTGAACCACCCAGGTGCCCCCTAACTTTTAAAAAACCTATTTATTTATTTAGAGGGTGATCGAGCACGAGTGGGGGAGGGGCGGAGAGATCGGGAGAGAGAGAATCCTAAGTGGGCTTCACAGGGTCAGGGCTCACGACCGAGAGATCATGACCTGAGCCGAAGTCGATGCCTAACTGACCGAGCCGCCCAGGCGCCCCTACCCATCTAGTTACCGCATCTAAATGGAAGATGTTAGACCTGTATTTCCATCTGATGTTACTTTCCTTCTGCCCAAAGGACTTCCTTTAACATTTCTGGTAGCGTGAGTCTATGGTGATAGATTTTTTTTAAGCTTTAATTTTTTATGTTTTTTGCAAAAACAGTAAATAATATAGTCTTCAATTATCAAAAATATCTTATCATATAAACAGTTATATTTTGGTTCATAAAGATATAAAATAGCCATACCTGTGAGTGAAGAAATCCTAACACTGATGAAGCCTTAAAATAGCAACAGGGAGTTAAGAAAAATCTAATGCATTTGATTTGAATTAAAGAAGGTATGTGATAGGTATTATTTGGTAAATACAAATAATGTTATTTAAAGACTGCCATCTATTACATACTTTGCTGAAATCCTTAAATAGACTTGGGCATTTTTCTTCTAGACTCTGCATCATTCGGCCCACAACTCAAACGTTCTGACATAGTTGACGCATTCTCAGTGATCAGACTCGGGTGTGGCTCAGCGCTAAGGGATAATGTTTCTGTTCTTTACAGAACATTTAGTGGTTGTGATTTCTGGAATGTCTTTTTCAATATCTAAAAAATGAGAGTAACGAAATTTATTTTTAAATTAGGATTATGATTTAGAGGCAAAGTATAAATTACTACTCATTTAAATTATAAAATAGAAAATAAAACCATTTTAAGATAATGAAAGAGTTCTTGCCTAAGAGTCTCCAGCTTATCGTCTGGCTTTGGTTGTTCTTTCAGGTTGAAAAGGCAGCACTAGCACTGCTGTCTTCGAGCATTTTGCTTCTGGAGAAAAGCCTTCCCAGAGCCATAGGTACTGGTCACTGTGGCACAGCCAGGAGCGGGTTTAGAGGGGGATGAGGCCTGTGAATAACCCCGCAGACCCGTTCTTAGCGACAGTGACCTTCACGACAGTCCGCGTTGAATAGGCAAAGGCCTTTCATATACCCAGAGCTGTGTCTGCTTCCATGTTTTCCTACATCAGATGGCAGCGCTGGGGAAGCGGCAGAGGAAGCAGACGACGCGCCTGCAGTAAAGCGGGTCGTACTGTTGGTTCGTACAAACCCGATTTCGCACACGGCCGCCTCTTTACTCCTTTGCCGTTAAACCCGCACAGGGGTCTGGCAGCGACTCCCGCGACAGTTGGTATATGACTGTCGTCTTCTCCTCCTTCCGATTTCAGGAAATCCGTTGATTGATCACGGCAGGTAAAATAAATGACTGTGGCGGGGTCTGCCGTCACGAAAGTAGGGGACGTCCCTCAGCAGGGGTTTAGCGCCCTCACTTCCGGTGATTTTCCAAGAGGCGTCCGGCGCGCCCTGGACACCCGGCTCCCCGTGCCGGGCGCTGCTGTTTTCCTCCCCACAAACACATAAGCGATCGCTACGTCCACTACTGTCTACGGAACACCGTCCTTTGGAGAGTGGGTGGCGTCGGGCTTGGAGCTGGATTATAACCGCTACGAGGAGTCCCCAGTGGCGATGTCAGAGAGCCCCCGCCAGCGCAGGAGACAGCACTTGTGCAAGAGGTGTCGCCTTGATAATCTGTGGTCCCTCTGGCTCAGGATCCGTATGTCTAACTGGCTGAAGAAACATCTGGTGTGAGTCTCTTCCTCAACTCCATGCTCCAGGATTTTATTGTTTGTAACATCAGGAGCTGAGAAGCTGGCGGGCAGGCCCCTCGTGGGCCAACGGCCCCGGGCGCGGGCGGGGCCCCCGGGCTGACGGCGCTCACGGCGCCGGGGCCTCCGGGAGCCTCGGACCCCTCGCGGGAGTGGGGGACCCCAGGCCACCAGCCTGCTTCAGCTTTCAAATGTGGAAAAAAACCTTTATTATCTGCCTTCGTGTTAAAGGACAGTTTCTTTTTTTTCTTAATTTTTAATGTTTATTCATTTTTGAGAGAGAGCCGTAAAGACAGAGTGTGGGCAGAGAGGGACAGAGAGAGGGAGACGCAGAAGCAGCTCCAGGCTCGGAGCTGTCCGCACGGAGCCCGACGCGGGGCTCGAACTCGTGATCTATGAGATCATGACCTGAGCCGAAGTCGGACGCTCAACTGACTGAGCCCCCAGAGGCCCCATCAGTCTCATTAGGTATAAAATTCGAAGCTTTGGTCGTTCACGATGTTGCCCCCTTGCTGGCCCGTCTTCTCCTGAAGAGCAGCTTGACGCCACTCCGTTGTCCCTCTGCGTGTGACGTGCCCTCTGCTGGCTGCCTTCATCACCCTCTTCTGTTTACTGCTTTTGGTGAGAAGTTTGTTCTGTCCCGGTGGGGTTGTCTTCGTGTTTCTTGTGCTTGGGATCGTTGTGATTCTTACGTTTCTAACTTAGAGTTTCCATAATATCTGGGAAATTTCGGGCCCTGTTATTTCTTCAACAACTCTTTCCCCCAACCCTGAAATTTAGGGATCCTAATCACACAGATATTATGCCTTTTAAAGTTGCTCCACAGCTTCTAAGGCTCAGCTGATTTAAAAAAAATCTCTTTTCTCTCATATTTTGCAGTTTCTCTTCCTATGTCTTCAAGTTTCCTAATCTTTTCTTCATCTAATCTGATATCAATGTTTTATTTTTCACCTCAGATGTTGTCATTTTTATCCCTACATGGTTTTTCTGGGAGGAGGTAGAGTATTAAAAATATGTATATAATTTTCTGTGTCCCAACTTAACCTTTGAACATATGGAATGTAGTTAATGTAACTGTTTTGATGTCCTTGTCATTTCTAACGTTGGTTGGTCTATTTGTCTCTTCATTATAGATCACATTTTCCTGTTTCGTTATGTGCTGGGTAATTTTTGAGTGGATGTCAGACATTATGAGCTTTACCTTGTTATCTGAGGATATTTTTAAGTTTCTATAAGTATTTGTGAGCTTTGTTCTGGGGATGCAGTTAAGGAACGTGGAAACGGTGTGACCTTTTTAGATCTTGTCTGTACGATCAGGTAGGGGAGAGCTTGGCCCAGCCTGGGCCGGTTCCTCCCACTGTCAGCGTCCCCCCAGAGCCCCTGGGTGTCGAGGCTTCCCGTTCTGGCCCCCCTGGCCCGCTGGGAATGCCGCACACTGAATGCGTATCTTTTGGGCGGCCCCGTCCCCGGTCTTGTGAGCCTGCGGGGGGCCTTCCCCGGGACTGGAGCGCCTTCTCGAGGCCCTGCTCTGTCCCCCCCACTGCGGGTCCGCGCGCTGGGCCTGGGCCCTCACGGCACGTTGTGCACCCCGGAAACTCCAGGCCGAACGGGGGCTCCCTCCCCTGTACCCCGTCTCCCAGGGGTCGCCGCCCTTTACCGCCTCGTGTCCAGGGCTTTGCGGACGTGCGTCCTGCCCCGTTGGCTGTTCGGGACAGTCAGCCTGCTGCTCCGTCTTGGGAAGCGCGGCCGCTCAGTTTTCACTTTCCTGCTTTCGTGTCCCCGGACGGCTGCTCGCTGCTCGTGTGCCGAGACCCCTCCAGGCGGGTGGCCCCCCTCCTCTGACAGACGGGACTCCGCCGGCGTGGCGGGTGCCTCGCCCTTCCTTCCAGAAGCAGGGTGACCGGTCCGCTGCTCCTCTTGCCTCCTGTGCTGTCAGAGCCGCCGCCCGCTTGCCCTTGTCCCGCCTCCCTGAGCACGACGCTCTCGGCCCCCCACGTGTCCGCACGACGCTCTCGGCCCCCCACGTGTCCGCACGACGCTCTCGGCCCCCCACGTGTCCGCACGACGCTCTCGGCCCCCCACGTGTCCGCACGCGGAGTCCGCTTCCGCGCTAAGGCTGAGCAGCCCCCACTGCGCGCACAGGCCACGCTGGGCTTCTGCGCTTACCTGGCTCTGGACGCCGAGTTGCTTCTGTGTTTCAGCTGTTCTGAGTAACGCTGCCCTGAACACAGCGGCACGAATTCCTGACGGGTCCCTGCTTTTCCGGGGTGTATTTTAGAAGTGGAATTGCTGGGTCCTGGGTTTCCCTTTGCGAGGGACCCCACGCTGCACAGCGTCCGCACCATCGCACGCCGCCCACCGCGCGGGGGTCCCGGTCCGCCACGTCCTTGGTTCTGGTTTTTTTGAGAGAGAGAGTGTACATGAGCATGAGCCAGTTAGGGGCCGAGAGAGAGGGAGAGAGAGAACCCCAAGCCGGCTCCCCGCTCCCCACGTGGGGCTCCAGCTCACAACCCGGGAGAGCGTGACCTGAGCCAAAACCAAGGGTCAGATGCTCCAGTGACTGAGCTGCCCAGAGGCCATGTGTGGTTTCTTATTTTTGTTTTGTTTTGTTTTAAAGCAGCTGTCCTAATGGTTGCGAAGTTACATCGCATTTGGTTTTGATTTGCATTTTCCTAATGATTAATAACATTGAGTATCTTCTGATGTGCTTACTGGTCATCTGCATATCTCCTTTGGAGAGATGTCTGTTCAACTACTTTGCCCCTTTTAGAAAAAAAATTTTTTCTTTGAGGTGTACGTATTCTTTATATATTCTGGATACAAGTTTCTCATTGGATATGTGATTCACAAATATTTTCTTCCATTGCATGGGTTACTTTCTCACTCTGTTGATTGTGTTCTTTGAAACACAGAACTATTTTTAAAATTTCATATTTTCAGCTTTATTGAGATATTATTGACATATAACCCATTTAAGGTGTGCAATGTGATGACTTAATACACTTACATGTTGTGATGTGAGCATCACAGGAAGGCTAATTACACTTCCATCCTGCACAGTTCCTTTTTTTTTTTTTGGTGGAGATAACATTCAAGATCTACTTTGTTTTAATGTTTATTTATTTTTGATTGAGAGAGAGCACGCACGCGCTCACGAACAGGGGAGGGGCAGAGGGAGGACAGAGGGTCCGAAGCAGGCTCTGTGCTGACAGCGGCGAGCCTAACGTGCGGCCCGAACTCTTGAATCGTGAGATCGTGACCTGAGCCACCCAGGCACCCCGAGATCTACTCTCTTAACACCTTTATTTTTTTCTTTTTTAAGTAAACTGTGCCCCCAACATGGGGCTTGAACGCATGACCCAGAAATCAAGAGCCGCACACGCCGACTGAGCCCGCCGGGCGCCTCGGCCGCGCTCCAGTGCGTGACACAGTGTTGCTAATCAGTCACCATTCCCTAGATCAGATCTCGGAGCTTGTTCACCTCCCAGCTGGAGGTTTGTGCCTTTAACCAACGTCTCCCCCACCCGACCCCACCCCCAGTGCTGGCAGCTGCCATTCTACTGTTTCTAGAAATTTGGCTTTTTTGGACTCTACCTATGAGTATTTGTCTTTCCCTGACTGATTTCACTTAGCATCATGTGCTCAAGGTCTCCCTGTGTTGCGGCGAAAGGCAAGGTTTCCTTTTTTTATGGTAAATAATATTGTTATGCATATACACCAGTGATCTTTACCTGTTCATCTCTTGACGGACGTGTAGGCTGTCCTGGCCACTGTGAATCGTGGACTGTGAGCACGGGGTACAGGTGTCCCTTCCAGACACACGCACGGAAGTGGAACTGCTGGGTCGTTGGTGTTTCTAGTTTTAATGTTTGGCGTGACCTCCATATTGTTTTCCACCGTGACTGCCCAGCTTGCCTTCCCCTTTCTCCACGTCCTCACCGACACGGATCAGCCATTCTGACAGGGGTGAGATGGTGTCTCATTGTGGCTTTGATTCGCGTCTCCCTGATGACTGATGCTGAGCATCTTTTCATCTTCTTTAGAAAAATATATGTTCTAGTCCTCTATTTTTTAATTGGGCTGTTTTGTTTCGTTTCTGTTTCTTGTTTTGCTGGTGAGTTGCATGAGTTTCGCATATAGTTTGGATATAAATCCCGTGTAACGTGCCAGTTTGCAAACACGTCCGTTCTGTACGTCCCCTTTTCATTTTGCTGGTTGTTTCTTTTGCTCTGCAGAAGCCTTTCAGTTTGATGTAGTTTCACTTGTTTATTTTTGCCTTTGTTGCTTGCATATTGGGTGTCCTATCCAAAAAATAATTGCCAAGACCAGTAATTTCAAAGAGCTTTTTTCCTAGAAACACGGAAGTTTAACATTTGACTCAGTCAGATTTGTCTATTTTCTCTTTTGTTGCTGTGTTTTGTCCTCACGTGTCCAGGGTGTTGACAAATCCCGTCCTGACCCTCTCCCTCCCTGTTTCTGCTCAGAGTCTTACAGTTTTCTCTCTCAGGTTTAGGCCTTTGATCCATCTTAGTTAATTTTTGTGTCAGGATCCAGTTTTCTCAGAAATTCCGTAGTAAGGGTATTCTGTTCGTCACTTGCCAGTTGACTTGCTCCTTGAGAACCTAACATGGAAAGACTTGTGACAGATCGGCCTCAGACCCGCTTTCCTAAAGCCCCTGCCCCCACCCGGTCCTCAGCTCACCTGTTCGGAGCCCATCCCGTCCCTGGCCCGGGCTCTGGGTCCTGCCGTGTTTTCCCCACGCCTCGGGCGCAAGGCAGGAACTTGGTCCCGGTCTGAGACCCGCCGCCTCGCTGCCTCCTTTCCCGACTCTGTGTTCTCTGTAGGGAGCACCTCAGTGTAGGCCCCCAGCTCTGTGTCCCAGGCACCCCTGCACCCTCAGGCCACCCCACTTACACCTGGGGTGTGTCCGTGAAGCGGACCTGACTCATGCTCGGGAGGGGACACCCACTGCTGTGACGTCACACTGCAAACCACGCCCTCCTGCCTCACTTCCCCTTCTGAGCTCACACTCTGGGCAGTGTTCTCACTCAGTGAGGGGGGCGCTGGAGGGGACCTCGCGGGGCTGGGGGGACAAGCACGCATGTGCAAGTCGGAGACTCCCCCCCAGCACCTCCTGGCCCTGGATGGCCGGCCCGCCGCGCCTGTGCCCATGCCTGCACCCCTGCTGGCCGCAAACCCGGCCACTCTAAGGGCTGGGCCAGGACTGGGTGCATCCGCCCCCCTCAAGCTCTGTCTGTGCTGATCTCCATTTCCCTGACCTCCCCTAACGCCGCTTCTGTCCCCAGGTCCCCCTGTGTTTATCTGTCAGAGCCCGGGAACCTCACGTAGCTTGCCGACTTGTGAGTGCTAGGAGTTTGGTTTCTGCAGGACACGTCTGTCACGCAAACGATAGCGTTCTATCAACTGAGTGTGTAATGATGATAAGTTTATTGGGCCCTTATCACGGGCGGGGCACTTTATCGGGTTTGTAAGGTTAACTCACGTAACCGTTAAGGCAACCGGGGGACGTAGGTTTCTTATTCCGCTTTCACACCTGAAGGCACGGAGACGGACACCTGGCCGACTAACCCGCTTGTGGAGGGGAGGGGTGAGGACTCTGACCCAGGGGAGGGAGTTCAGAGGCGCCGGCACCACCCCTGCCCTGGACTGGCGCGGGGTTTAAGGATTTTAGCGTCTTGACATCAAGTCAGCACCTGCGTGAGAGCTCCCTCACAGCGGCTCCGCCGGGAGCGTGCGGAGCCCCCCGGCCCACGTCCATCTGACGGACCTTGACCTTGCCCTCCTCAGGCAGTTCACATCCTCTCCCGGGATGCCCTGACCTGGACGCCTGGTTTACAGCGGTCTCTCCCTCCCGCCCTAGACTTCGACCCTCGCCACTTCTGGCGCTGGAGCAGCTTCGGGGACTACGTGCAGTGCGTGCTGGCCTTCACGGGCGTGGCGGGCTACGTCACCTACCTGTCCATCGACTCGGCCCTGTTCGTGGAGACCCTGGGCTTCCTGGCCGTGCTGACGGAGGCCATGCTGGGCGTCCCGCAGCTCTACCGCAACCACCGCCACCGGTCCACTGAGGGGATGAGGTAGGCGGGCGCCAGGGTCTGCGGGTCGGTGGGACCCGAACGTGCACCAACCCGGCCGCCATAGTTCAGTTATGTTTGTAGAGCCGCCGGGTGAAGGGCCGTTTAGGACGAACACGTTGGTCCTCTGACGCCTGGCTGTGTGAGCAGAGTCGTCAGCGTGGATCAGGCGGGGGGAGGCCGGGCCCTCTCTGAGGCAGGTGTGTGACGTAGGGTCTGAGAGCCACTCGTCCGGGCTGGACCTGAAGATGACAGTGGGAGGGGCGTGCTGAGCGCAGAAGAGGGAGGAGGGGCGACAGCTCTGGCCGCGGAGCAGGGAGGTGGCACTCGGGCAGGGGCCGCGTGTCGTGGGTTTCGCTCTCAGAAGCGGCTGTGTCATGGCAGCGCGTTTGCCATCTGGGTCTTCACATGGCCTCCAAGTGATGGGGGCCAGTGGGGAGCAAGTCTTGAAGGCGATGCGTAGAGGCCGCCTCTGTCCTGTACGGCCCGATGAGAATCACCTGTGGCCGTTGGAATCCCAGGTCCCCCTGGATTGGCTTGTTCAGAATCTTTGTCATTCCTACTAGTTGTTCCTCTAGCGCTTGAATGCTTCCCGTGACGGGGAGCTCCCTCCCCACGCAGGCACTTACACCCGTGCAGGGCTCTGCTGGGGGCCCCGTGGTTGTACCTGAACCCGTCAGGCCTTCCTCCCTGAGAGCCAGGCAGACCCTGGCCGCTGCCGGGGTCCGTGTGAAGGAGCATCGCGGCCCCACCTCCCTGGGGGTCTTCTTGCGCTCACCCCCTCGGGTGCATTGGCTCCCTCTCCTGCGATGTGGTGTTTTAAGTTTAAAAATTTTTAAATTTGGTTTTAAATTTGTCTTTTTATTACTGAGTTGTAGATGTCTTTATGTACACTGGAGACTGGAAGCTTGTCGGGTATATGATCTGCACGTTTTTTCTCCTTTCCTGCGCATTGTCGTCATTTGCCCGATATTTGCCTTTTCAACACAAAAGATTTTAAATTGGATGAAGTCCAGTGTGTGTGTGTGTTGTTGCTTATACTTTAGTTGTCATACACAAGAAACCACTGTGTGACCCCAGGTCACAAAAACGTACTCTTTTAGGATGTGTTTTGGGTGGATTTTGATGCGTGGACGAGGGGAGGTCTGGGCCGGGCCGGGTGGTGGGGGGAGGGGAGGGCCGGCCTGCTTGGCGCGTGGGCTGTGGGGGAGGCTTTCTGGGCCGCTGGGCAGGGCGAGGGTGAGGTGAGAGGTATTTTAGGAGTAGTTTGATAGGAAAAAATGCTGGAGCCAAGAATGAGGTAATGGGAGCCGCTGGGCCCGGGGGCAGGGACAACCGGGTGTGGGAGGGCCTGGGGCCGCCAGAGGACTCCGGCTGCCCGGCTGCCAGCCTGGGTCCCAGGCCGTGACCTGCTGGGCTTCCTGCACTGCTGGAACCCTGGGCTGGTTGAGTCTCCTCCGTGTGGTAGGAGGGGCCAGGCTCCCCCTTGGGTGGGACCCCAGGACACCCCGGGCATGTGGAAGAGTGACAGCCCGACCTCTGCGGCTCGCCCCTCCCGCCCAGGGGCGCCACAGCTGATGGGAGTCACAGCTCACCGAAGGGCCTGGCAGTCCTGGGCCGGGCCCTGCACGGTCGTCGGGGGACAGTGTGAGCCTGTGCATCAGAGCCCTTGCTGTCCACAGGGGTGCGTTCCTCCCCGATAAGCAGATCGCTCAGGGGGGGGGGGGGCTGGGGGGTCTGTCTCCTGCCCCAGGCCAGGCAGAAACAACATGGGTAACAACCTAGACGGTGGCCGTGGGGCCTCTGCAGGGCGGTCACATTCCTGACCCCAAGCCGTAGCGGACTCAGGGGCCAAGGCTGGGTGAGACGTCTGATCTGTGCGGCTAAAAATGTTCCTAACATCAGGTGACCTCACGTCTGAGCGGTGACCTCATGTCTGCACGTGCACCTGTGCACTCAGGGCCTGAGAGGCTCTGACAGGGCATGGCAGGGGCGGGGTGTCGCGGGGGGTCTGGGGTCCTGGGACTGGCCTCTTCTGCCTGCCCCACAGGAAGTGCCTCCGTGTGGTCCCGCCTCCCTCCAGCCACCAGTGGGGGGAGGGGCCCGCCCCTGGCCAGGTGGCCGTCGGGAGGGCCTGGAGCTGTTAATGCGGGACCAGCGCCCTCACCCCGGGAGCGGCCTGGCCCTGAGCCGCTGGGGACACGGGCACTTGGGGAGGTCCCGCCTGACCCCCCCTGACCCCGCCGCCCGGGCCAGACCGTCTCTGTGGCTTGTTAGGGTTCCCTTGTGTTTCGAGGGGCGTCTCTCGGCCTCCTCCTGAACTTGGGGTATCTCCGGGGAGGCTGCACCTGGGGCTCTTAGTTCCGGAAAACGGAAGGAGCCTCTATTCCCGGGGACCCCGCGCCCCGCCGTCGCTTCCTTCCTGTCTTCATGGCAGAAACCTCGGTTGCTTTCGGAGCTTCTCCTTGAAGGACTTGCTTTGTGGGTGTGGGTTTTCCTTCGGAAAGTGTGGGGCGGTGAGCGGGGGGCGGTGAGCGGGGGGCGGTGAGCGGGGGGCGGTGAGTGTGGGCTGTGAGCCGCCCCGTCGGGCCGACCCTTCCGTGGTGCAACTCACGCCTGGCGGGCTGGTGCCTGCGGCCTCTGGTGGCCCAGCCGGGCCGGTCAGCGCTGCCCCCTGTTCACACCACTTCCCGCACTCGGCTCCTCACTGTGGTGGGTCCCTCACCTCCACGATCCGCGCCCCCTTCCAAGGGTGTTGTTAGCCCGAGTCCTTGCCCAGCGGCCCCGCGGAGTCACCCAGAGGCTGGCATCCCCGGCCGGTGCTCCAGCCCAGGACGGCTCAGACAGCGGGAGAGGACTGGGAAGTGGAGGGTTTGATGACCGCAGGCGGCAGAGCCTCCAGGAAGTGTCACAGCAGCGGTCGCTGCCCTCCTCCCAGCCACACTGCCCAGGGTGGACTGGATCACAGGCCCGCAGGGACCAGCTGGGAAGGCGGCCGGCAGTGGGACGCAGACCCGAACCCCCGACCTCAGGTCTCCTCCACGGGGCTGCGCGGGGCAAGTCCCTCCGCCCCGAGCGCGGCTGCAGGCCTGGGCGGAAGGCCGGGGGCAGCCGTGGGGACGCCGGAAAGTCGGCGGTGCGGGCAGGTCGAGGGCGGGAAACCGCAGCTTGACGCATGGATGGCTGACGGGAGCTCTGGTTCCCGTCCGTCTCTGCCAGCCTGGCCTCGGCTCCGCCTGGAGCTCGGCGCTGGGCCCTGGGCAGGGCGGCAGGAGCGCCAAGAGGAGCCTCTTGCATGGTCCCGGCTGGGACAGGCCCCTCCGGGGCAGCGGGAGGAGCCCCCCCAGGTGGTTGGTGCTGATGTTTTGGCCTGGCTCTTACGTCCTGCCCCCAGGCAAGTCCCCGTCCTGCGGGGCCACGTGAGCGGTGGCTGCACGGGCAGCTGCGCCTGAGGGCGGAGGGGAGTCCTGAGGCGTCTCCCTCCCCGTCCCGCCATGTGGACCTGAGGTCTGCGACACCAAAGCCCTGGCTTTCCAGCCCGAGGACCCGGGAAACGTGCCGAGGCACAGAGTCAGGAAGATGGACAGGGACATCTTGGGACAGGGACCCTGTAACGGTGCGCGTGACTCCTGGGATCACGCCAAGCTCTGCATCGTGGGCTTGGCCCTAACCTACATCCCAAAGGCGCTGAAAACCGAATGTTGGGGACGATCACCACCCACGTCCCAGCCCAGCCCCTGAGTGCTGCCTGCACGGTTCGGACCCCGGGGCCCTGCAGAGGCCTTGGAGACCGAGCTGAGTTGACCCGCAGCCCATGTCAGCGGCTGTTAGACCACAGAACCCGGCGTTCTCCGCAGGGTTCAACGAGGCATACGGGCTCATACGCTAAAAACGTCCATGAAACCAACCAAAATTACCCAGCACAGGAAGAGTCGAGGAGATCGCAGCAGCTGCCCAGGGACACGGGAACCAGCGGACAGAGGCGTCACTGGAAGCCACGCTGGAGAGCGAGAGAGGGCCCTCCGTCTCAGCAAAGACATGGACGCCATGAGAAAGAACCAAACAGAAAAATCGTAAATTAATAAATAAGGTGCTTCATGAGTTCAGCAGCAGAATGAAAATAACAGGGAAAGAGTCTGTGAACCTGAAGACAGATCGATACAAATCATACATTCTCAACAGCCGAGAAAAACTGGGGGTAAAAACCGACGCGGGGATTTACCAAGAGATCTAACACTGATGTCTGAGTCTAGAAGAGAGGCGTGCAGAGCGGACAAAAATAGCTAAAGAAATAATGGCTGAAAACTTTCCAAATTTGATGTTTGATAAACTCAGATTTCAGACATTCGGCAAATCCTAAACATGTATCACATCACAATCTGCTAAAAACCAAAGTTAAATGTTGAAAGCAGCCAGAAAAAGATCTGTTATATATAATAAATCTGGATTTCCAAAATTCAGAATTAGTTGTCAGCTAAGTCAGAACAAACATTTTGAAATACTACGTGAGCCAGCGCTGCAGGCCAAGTAAGATGTACCGTGGGCTGTTTTGGATGCGGCGTGCCCGCCCACGGACAAGCTGGATGGAGCTCGGCCTCGGGCCATTTTCCCAGCGACCCTCCCGAGGAACCTCAGGCAGCCATGGGAGGAAAGGTCGGGAGGGTTCTCTGCTTTCGCTCGGGTCTGCACGGCCAGGTGGCACGTCCGTGGGCAGAGGCGGGGACCGGGAGCAGTGTCTGAGCCCGTCCTGCGCCTGCGCCTGGAGGTCCGGGAGGTGGGGCTCCTCGCTCCGGTTCCGTCGGTTCCATCGGTGAGAACCCGCCTGGGGCTCAGAGGTTGTCCAGGCACCAGGGCTCCGGGGCGGAGCTGCCTTGCCTGCGACATAAGTTCTCCTTGGCGGGTGTTTGCAGCTCGGACGTGCGTCCTGGCTGCTTGGGGACCTTCACCCGCCTTCCTGGTGCCTGGTGGCGGTCTGGCTTCATCAGCTGTGAGAGGCTCAGCCTGCTGGCAGAGACGGTCTGATTGAAGCATCGTGTGCGCAGAACGGCGGTGCGCAGGCTCATGCTCGGCCGGCCGGGGCCCGATGCTGTGCGTGTGGAATGTGGGCCGTGAGTGACAGTTGTTCCCACTTCACTCGCCAAGGCTCCCTGTCCCCCTTACAGACTGATCTGGGGTGTTTGAAGGGGGGTTGGTGACTGACCAGAAATGGAATCACCTGCCAGTGACCCTCCGGGTGAGGGGGTCTGGCCAGGCTGGGAATTCCGAGAGCAGCGGCTTCACTCCGGTTCGACTGGCAGCTCCTGCTTTGTCCCTTGGGTGCAGACTGGGGCCTCCACGGCCAGGATGGGGAAGCTTAGGGTGAGAGGGCCCCCTCTCCTGGCAAGGCTCCGGTGGCTGATGTCCTGGAGCTGTGGCTGCTGGCCCTGCCTGGTCGGCCCCCTGGGATGTGACGTGGGGAGGGCTGGCCTTCCCTGTCCTGGGGCCCCAGGGAGTCTCCCGAGGGGCACACACCAGACGTGCCTGCCGCCAGGAGCCATGGACCGCCTGCGAGGCCGTGTGGGCCCTGCCCCCGCGGCCACCTTTCCCTGCCCCAGACAGCTGAGTGACGGGCCTTCCTGTCCCCGAGCCTGTGCATGTGGTGGCCTCATGGTGAGGATGGGAGGGATGAGGGACAGGTTGTGAGCTGAGTGTCCCCTGACCCCCTGTCTGCTGTGCCCCCAACCCCGTTTTGTGTCCTGGCCGCCTGGTTTACACCCTAACCCCTGGCTTGTGTCTCCGCAGCATCAAGATGGTGCTCATGTGGACAAGTGGGGACACCTTCAAGACCGCCTACTTCCTGCTGAACGGCGCACCCCTGCAGTTCTCTGTGTGCGGCCTGCTGCAGGTGCTGGTGGACCTGGCCATCCTGGGACAGGCCTATGCGTTTGCCCGCCACCCCCCGAAGCCGGCCCCCCACGCGGCGCACCCCGCCAGTGCCAAGGCCCTCTGAGGCTGCCGGGAGGACGAGGGCGTGTGGCCTCCAGCCGTAGGCCCGGTCCGGCCACCCGGCCTCCCTGTCTGGGGCGGGCAGGCACCGTGGCCCACGGAAGTGTCTCGGCTGCCAGGATCTCGTCAGCCTCTGTGGGTCTGGGGGGGGCGGGGAGGGGCCTGTGTGCCGGGCTTTGTGCTCGCTCGTCCGAGGACGAGCCCGTGGGCTTCACGGCCAAGGGCTGGGCTGCGGCTGTTTTCAAGGTGACAGAAAAGCAAGTGTTCTCTTCTTTCCTCTCGCAAAACACCCATTTGGGGCCTGGAATGTGCTCTCCACCCAGGGAAAGGTAGACCTGGCTGTGACAGGACAGGGGACAGGGAGCCCCTCCGGGCCTCAGTCTGCAGGAGTTGCGAATGAGCCCGCAGCCCGGACCCGGGAGACCCTCGGGAGGGGTGGGATTGGGGAGCAAGAATGAGAAGCGGCGCCAGGAGAGCCCAGGGTCCTGGCGCAGAGCCTCGTCTCCGAAGGGCCCGGGCGCGGTCGGGGAGGAAGCTGCAAGGACGCACGTGACAAGCGTTCCTGGCGATCTGGCCACGGTCGGCCTCGTCAGGGCCGCTCGGTGCCGCTGCCTCGTGGGACTCAGGACTCGGCCGACAGCTCGGCAGTGGGGACTGAGCTGTCCCCCGGGCCACCTGGGCCTCCCTGCTATGCCGGCCTCTTCCCGGGAGGCGCCAGCGTGGACCCTGCTGGGGCTCAGGGCCGTGGTGGGTGCAGGTGGTCCGCGGGTGCTCCCAGGGAAGCCAGGGGCCCGCCACCAGGTCCCCCGAGGAGGGCTGCCCTGCAGGGCACTTCCCCTCTGCTCTGGGGACATAGCCTGCCATCTTCCAGGACGGGGAGACAGCCTGCGGGTCAGGAGTGGGGACACGTGCAGCGGGGGTCCCTGCTGCTGAGCCATCCCACACCCCACAGTCTGAGCTCTCGGGCCTGGCGTGCCCTTCCAGGGCAGGGGGCCGGGCCGGGCGTGGGGTCCCCGCCCGCCGCCCTCCTGGTCCCCACGCCCCCCCACCGGCTGCGCCGGGGGCCGCGGGGCTGACTCTGCCGCCCTGTGGGTTCCCTCCCTTCACTTTCACGCGAGCATCTCGGCCGTGCCCAGCAGCCTTGGGCAAGCGCCCAGGCCCCCAGGGTCTGAGTGTTCTGGATGCTTCCGCGTGGCTTCCCCTCTGCTGGGCGCGGGGGGCAGCTCTGTGGGGCGGTGCTAGGGCGCCCGTGGTGTCTGCTGTTCAGGGCGGTTCGTCCTCCCGGGTTTTCCTCAGAACCTCCTGCTCCGGGGAGGGTCCTGCGGGGGGTCGGCCTGTAAGGGGACTTGAACATGTTTGTGCAAATGAAGGGAGAGATCTGTAGCAGCGATTGCCTCCAGATTAAGGCGTCACCGACTGCAGCGGTGACCGGCTGTGCCCCGCTGGGCGCCTGTCAGCGTGGTGACTGTCAACCAATAAACAACTCGCAATCCAGTGTGGCTTCGTGAATGGAGTCGGCAGTGAGGGCCCCCCTGACGTCACCCCCGGGCCCCAGGGGAGGGTGGGTGGCCTTTCCTTGGGGCAGAGGCTCCCCGTGAGACCCGGGCCGCTTGCTCAGGCGCCCCCTCCCGGCCTGGACCGGGAACCTGACCACGGAAGGCTCCGAAAGGGTGGGACGTGTCTGGTTTTCGGCCAATGGCTGTGTTTCAAGAATCAGCGACAGTTCAGTGTGCAAGTAGGGATGGAGCTGTTTGTGCTGAGCAGTTTTCTTTCTTTTCTTGGAGGCCATTTGCATTTAGGGGCAAGATACAAAAAATATCAAAAAGATACACAAAGTGGAAATACATGAAAGTGAAATTCTAAGTTTCCAGATGAGTTGCCCCCAGCTCTGGACTGCGTGCGTCTGTCTGGGGCTGATCTGAGGTGGTGACACTGGTGTGGTGACATCGGCCTGGACCTCGCTCAGGCGTCCCCCCAGCGTGGACCCTGGGGTCCACTTACACAGGACAACAGTCCTGCTTGGCGGTGGATTTTTATTTTCCTTCGGATAATGTGTTAATTCAGATTAACTTTTAATTAAATTTTAATGCATGCAGTAAAAATTTCGATAGTAAAATATACAAAGGCGTCTTTTTTTGTGAACCCATCTCTGTTCCTGAAAACTCACCTGCGGCCTCTTTCTGTGGCTCCGCTAACGAGCAGGGAGGTGACACGGAGAGCGTGCGTGTCCCCTGAGGAGTCTGTGGACACGCCTCTCGGAGCAGAGAGCCGCTGGCCGACAGCAGGTGCCCTGAGCTTGGACACAGTTGTTAACGGCCCCACAAGAAGGGGCCTCTGATTATAAACAGACGGAGGTCGCTGTCCGCAGCCTCAGGCCTCCCGTGGGTCTTCATGGCTCTTCCTCTGCAGGGACAGCATTTGGAAAGGGGCGAGTGCCAGGGCGCGTCCCCTTCGTGTGGCCTCTGCCGGCTCACAGCTGCGCTCTGGGGCTGCTTTGGCTGTCCCGGGCTCCAGCTGGCCAGGACTGGAGTGTGTGTGTGTGTGTGTGTGTGTGTGTGTGTGTGTGTACGCATGCGTGTGCATGTGCTGCGTTTTCCCCAAAAGTAAGTAGTGTAGGAATTTTTTTGGCAGCAAGTTTGGGGAGGGTTTCAGACTCCCAACACTGATGGTGGGGCTTTTCCGTCCCGGGGCCACCGCGTTCAGTCCACACTGTTCTCCAGGTCTTCCAGAAGCACAGTCCAGCCAGGGTGGGTGGGGGGAGTGGGCAGGCAGGATGGAGGTGGGGGGAGCAGGTGGGGCGGATTGGGGGAGTGGGGATGGAGGTGGGTGTGAGGCAGCGGGC
>PISW01013676.1:0-15000 GCA_004023785.1 Mungos mungo
GCAACCTTCCCAAATCAGCAGACATCTCCCCTCACCATCCACTGCCTCGTCCTGTGTTTATGACCTATCCTGCTGCATATACATGCTTTGATTATGCATTGGTTGTAGAAATGCCTCTTTTCCCAACTACATCCCGAGGTGCCCAAGGGCAGGGGCCATTTCTTCTCCTCTTTGTGACATCTGCTCTCAGCATGATATTTCGGGTTCAAATCTGTGCGAGTTTCCAGTACACATATTTTGGCATGCACGGTCTTGTTCTTGGGGTTGGGACACAACAATTCAATCAGAAACATTAGCAACCGAGTTGGAGAGCTCATTCTGCTGACACATTAACCAAAAATCAGCGTGACTTCACTTCCATGAACCCCACAATGAGCAACCCAGCAGCTAAATTTAGCACCAAGCAGAGGGGGGAAGTGTTGTAATTCTCCTTCAATGAGACACTCCATGTCCACAGTCCCAGTGACGGTTCTACCCCCGGCCATACGCTGGCCACTTCGCACCTCACATTCACAGACCCTCACAGACACACTTCCTTTTTCCTCCTTCCATTTGTCAAAAGTACATGAAGGTCAGAATGGATCATAAAGTCAGTTTTAAGACAAGCAAGCAGGGGCGCCGTGGTGGCTCATTCAGTTAAGCATGCGACTTTGGCTCAGGTCACAATCTCACGGTTCGTGGGTTCAAGCCCCGTGTTGGGCTCTGTGCTGACAGCTCAGAGCTGGAGCCTGCTCCCGATTCTGTGTCTCCCTCTCTCTCTGCCCCTACCATGCTTGCGCTGTCTCTCTCTCTCTCAAAAATAAATAAAATATTTTTTAAAAAAAGAGAAGCAAGCAGATCTGAATTTCAGCCTTGGGTAAAACCTGAGGCATGAAAATGTGTAGGTTGATGTTGAGCCAAAAACCATGACACTCCCTGAATTATAGCACCTATTTTGGTTCATATATGTGGATATGAACAAACTGTAGGTGAATCACATCGTGTATCACAAGGATGTCCTCAAGGCCAAAGGCAAACTACAGTCTAGTGTGTTACGCTACAATTCAGTGTTGATGCGTTTTGTGTGTTGGTGTGTCTCATGCATTAGTGTCTCTATTTGTATATACATTAACATATTTATATATTACTTATGTACATATATGTTATCTGTATGTCTTTATACATGTATGTATAACACACGTCTGTCTCTGTGCATATAAGTATGTTACCATCTGCATTAGTTTCAATGTATACATTAATTTGTCTTCCCAAATAAAACTCTGGAATTCTGGTCAGAAATGGTTTGTGGCTATTAATCATCAAAATGAGGTCAGGCTACGTGGAGGTAAAGAAAATGTAGGCTCGATTTGGAGACTTGCCTGGGGCCTGGAAGATAGCCAGCCTAAATGAATTCAGCCTCTTTTTCTAGATAGGGAATGAGCCAACTGGGCGTCATTATATTCTTGCAGGACTGTGCCGTTCCGAACGTTCCAGTGCATGGGGTGACCTCTGTGATTTTTCTACCACAGCACAGCAGGATTTCATGCTAGGGGTATTTTTACTGACTCTTATTCAAGAGGGTTTATTTATAAAAATGTCCAATGTCCCATGAGGTTATTTCAGCTGGAAGGCAAGCCTACCACCTATCATCATGAGATGCGACCCCCAGGCATCTGAATACAGTTGGGCTGAGCTCCCCTCTGGGTACGAGGGACAGTGACCTGCCAGCCAAGCGGCCAGAGACATCGTGTGTCATGTGCACCCCAACGATGTCATCACTAGAGAAGATGCTTTCTCATGTGTGGAAGGGTCGTGCTTTTGTGGTTGAACAGGAACAATAGAGGGCACGAACTAGGGTCATGAGTCACACATGACCTCCTGGGCGCCTCCAGCTTCCCTACAAGTTGAGGGAAGGATGGACAGATCAGTAACACGCACAAATAATTTAAAAGCGCATTTGAAATAGCTTCTTGTCTTACGTTCCTTTTAGCTTCCCTGGGGCAGGTGGGTTATGCCGGCCACCGCCCACAGGTGTCCCTGGGCGCCATACTTCCAGCTAGTCTCTCTCCTCCTTCAGTGCCCTCCTCCCAAGCAAAGCATTTATTGAACAGACTTTAAAAATTGTTTTAATTTTTTTTTATTTATTTTTCATCCAGAGAGAGACAGACCATGAGAGGGGGAGGGGCAGAGAGAGAAGGAGACACAGAACTGGAAGCAGGCTCCAGGCTCTGAGCTAGCTGTCAGCACAGAGACTGATGCGGGGCTCGAACCCACGAACATGAGATCATGACCTGAGCCGAAGTCAGACGCTTAACCGACTGAGCCACCCAGGCGCCCCTGAACAGACTTTCTTGACGTCAGCCCAACCCATGTTTTGGGCTGGAGAGTTCTTTGCTGTGGAGGGGGTGGTCCTGTGCACTGAAGGATGCAGACAGAGAAGCATCTGTGCTGACCCCCCATCAAGTACCCACTGGCCAATTATGCCACCCGTAAAGGTCCACAGCTGCCCCCAGACATTGTCAGATGCCTCAGCAAGCTCACCTCTGAGCGGCTGATCAACACTATAGATAGATGCACAAGGAAACCAATCAACGAGTCTGTCATGTTAATGCCTCAGCACGGGCACCATTTGGGGTGGGAGCCTTCTGTGGCGTGGGGCATCCTGTGCATCACAGGCTAATGGGCAGGATCTCTGGTCTCCACCCACCTCCTGCCAGCACAACTCAAAGTGTCCCCAGGCAGGGCCAAGAACCCCCAGGTGGAGGGAAAACAGCCCCTCCCCGCCAGGGGCTACTCTTCCAAAACCTCATAGTTGCCTTGCGCCCGCCACAAACAATCTGTGTGAACATTTTTATTCTGTTCCTCAGAACTGCAACCGGATCTGTCTGAACCCTGCTCCTCCAATGGGATTCTTAAATGTCCTCATGAGTTTCCATTGTCATTTTATTATTTTTTTAATGTTTTATTTATTTTTGAGAGAGAGAGAGAGACACATCATGAGTAGGGGAAGGTCAGAAACAGAGGAAGACACAGAATCTGAAGCAGCTCCAGGCTCTGAGCTGTCAGCACAGAGCCCAACGCGGGGCTCAAACCCATGAACCATGAGCTCATGACCTGAGCCCAAGTCGGACGCTCAACCGACTGAGCCACCCAGGCGCCCCATCTGTTGCCATTGTAAAGGCATCTGGGGTGAGGTCCCACCTTTCTTAAAGGTTTTCTGTGTCCCTTGGTCTGATCCTGGGTCCGGCAGACACATCCAAACCACGCGTGCCTTTGCATGGGTGCTGCGGGTCGAAGGAGATTTTCCATTCTCCACATTGCTCAAAGCCCGCTGACATCACACAGCTGTGCAGCCTGATCAAAGATCTCTGAGGTTTTCAAACTAATTATATACGTCCTCTGTTTACACGCCAGCCAGCAGCCTTCCAGGACTGCGAGCAGCCCTGGGGCCAGATGTGGCTCTCAGGGCTGACGTGGAAGGAACTTCTGCCAGGATGAAAGAAGCCCACCGAATCTGCCTGGATCCTACAGCTAACTCCGCGTGGCAGCATCTGCACCAAACCCTTGGGTGTATTTAATGACCATCAAGTAGGGTGGTGGAAGGGGAGGTCACCATTTCGCCAAACTGAGCAACTCAAAGCCTGGGATGTGTCCATGCTACAGCTTACCAAAGTGGGTGGAGCCTTCTCAAATGCGCGGTGATGACCATTTTACAGGTCTGCATCCAAGTTTGAATAGTTGTGTGAAACCATGTCCACAAAAGACCTCCTCCAGAAATTCAGGATAAATGAAGAAGAGTCTGTCAAGCAACCTCTAAGTCAGGGCAGAAATCCTATTGCCCCCTTGCATTTGCCTTGTAGGCTCTTAAAAGTTATTGATCCTGGGGCATCTGGGTGGCTCAGTTGGTTAAGCGTCCAACTTGACTTGACTTAGGCTCAGGTCATGATCGTGACTTGAGCTGAAACTCCTTACAATACATTTTTAATGTAATAAGATCAGGGGCACCTGAGTGGCTCAGTCATTTAAGCATCTGTCTTCAGTTCAGGTCACGATCCCATGGTTTGTGGGTTCAAGCCACGTGCCAGGCTCTGTGCTGACAGCTCGGAGCCTGGAGCCTGTTTCTGATTCTGTGTCTCCTCTTCCTGCCCCTCCCCCACTTGTGATCCGTCTCTCTCTATCTCAAAAACAAACATTTTTTTAAAAAATTAAAAAAAGAAAATCATACACACACATTATATATACTGTACAATTTATGTATATTGTATACATATAAGACTTACACATCAGTAGATGAATAAAAAGCAATCCCTCCACAAGACAACAATTTAGGACAAGAGCCTTCAGTGTGGTGTTTCCTAGGAGGTACCATCAGGCTGCATCCCATTAGCTCCAACGTGACAATTAGTGAAAAACAGCACATTGATGCCCCTCTCCTATTTCTACCTACGCTTCTGCTGGAACAAATGACTTTCTTTACAGTTGGGCTGGACATGGAGTGGTCCTCAGTCAATGAATGGATCAATGACACCCCCTCAAACCTAGACCACCTGACACATCCCCTTTGCAGCCTCAACGTGAAAATCAGTAGATTACTCTTCACAGTGTTTATTCTCTGCCTTGAAACAGACCATTTGCCTTCGATGCAGATTACTTGATTAACAACAACAAAAAACCAAAATAAAAACCAATACCCGTTCGCATGACATGCCATTTAGTCGTGAAGTTTGCTAGCTTGAAGACTGCAAACTAAGTAGACTCCATCTGTTTTTATCGATGGAGCATCTTACAGACTTTGCAAACTCAGCTGTGTCTAAGACAACCATCCAAGTGTGAAGGGTACACTCCACAGAACCTCTGTGGTCAAATCTGTAAACTCCTCTGTTTGGGGAAATGTCTCTCTGTGGCTCCAGCATTGACCACTGCCTTTCGGGACACATTGCTTCTGGGACTAGTGACCCAAAATGTACCTGATTTAGCCAAGTGTCAATGAAATAGTTTTCAGGGTCTCAGGGACAACGTAAAAAAACAGAACTCATGCAAATTGTGTTAAGCTCCTGGTGCATTTCACAGGATTGCTTTCCTCTGGGTTATATTTAGCCAGAGATATATAATTAAAGTATCCTTTCATCTGTATGTTCTCCAACCTAATGGGTCTCTGAAGTGCCTAATATATGCCCAGCATCGGGGAGAGGCCAGGAACCATGGTGCATGCTGTCGCCAGATTAATCTCATGAAAACACCACTTTGCTCACCTTGACTTGACAGAAACCCTTAATCACCACCCACCACCAACAGGACGGGGAGGAAACTACATAGCCCATCATTCAAAACCCATCAGAGTACCATCTAATTCATCTTGGAATTACCACATTTCTTCCCAAACAAAGGTGAATCCAACGAAGATTGCCTACCGGTGGCTGATGACTTCCTCTACGCCAGCTTTGGGATGACCAAAAAGCCAAGCTAAGCACACTCATGCTCTCCTTCGACAGGAGCCATGGATGAGCACCGGGGCCAGCCAAGCCTTGGGAGCCGTGACCCTCCATCCATCACTGTGTGTCTTCCATCCGACATACAGCATCCACTTCAAAGTCCAAATGTCCCTCTTTTCCTGGGACAGTGGCTGGCCTGTAAGCAGAATACTGTTTCATTTTGCTAACGTTTTGGTGGATGAAACTGGACATCCTATGCGGATCTTGCCACAGCACAGCAGAATTTAATATCAGATATTTTTGTTGGCACCTCGTCCACAGGATTTGTTTACCGAAATGTCCCAACAGTTTCCTCGAAGGTCATTTGAGCTGCGAGGCAAAGCCCAGAGTGCAGAGTCATGCGGTTGCTTGTATCCAGAGGTCCCATGGCCAGGAAGGGGCATGTGGTGGGAAAGTCCGGTGACACATCAGAGAGCATCAGGACAGTTGAGAAGGATGAGCCACAAAACATGAGGGGGGGGGGTGCTCATTGGTACAAGAGTCTGACCTACATTTGCTGAAGGTAAAAGAGGCAGGCACCATGGTGTTAATGACCAGGTGTTAATGGACATCACGTCCACTTTGAAAAACTCAAGCTAGGGGATCCCAGGAGACATCAGAGACACAAAAATGATGAAGCCAAAAATGCATTCCACCGAGAGGCAACCTGCCAACCCACAATGCCAGGGTTGGAGGGACATTTAGGCTTCAAGACGGACACCTCTTGTCAGGGTTAAAGACACCTGCAGATGGATGTGCTCGTCAATGCCACCAAGGCTCGTCTGGCCCCGGTCCTCACCCGTGGCTGGACAAGGAGGAGCCTTGAAGCCTAGTTTCTGCCCTTTGTAAGCTTGAGTCCTTCAGGATCTGATGCTTTCAAGTCACCCTTGTCTGTTTGCCCAGATGTCACTCTTCTGAATGTTCAGAAAAACACCCCTATTCACTGTGAAGTTGACCATGGTCTTCCTAGAAGTGTGTACCCCACCCTTGTCCAGACGCATAAGGTCAAGAGCATGAGTGCCCCCTCCTTCCTGCCTGTGAGTTCAGCGTCTTCTGTTGTGAGTGCATCTAGGATGCGCAGCCACGGGGACCCAGTTAGAGCCTGGGATTGTGTAGGTGGAGAAGCAGAAACACCGTCATTGACGGAGGCGTAAGACTTTGGATATGTAAGGGGCTCCGAAGACCACCACGTTTGAGTCCCTCATTTTCTATGCAGACATCACCACTGCCCCTTCATCCCACTGCTTGGTCAGAGGGGAGGCAGGAGAAATTCTTCAACACTCCCCAGTTCTTACCCTAAACCCCTCCCGTTGACAGCCAACACATTACACCACATGCCTGGTATTTCTTGAAGGCTCTTGGGGGAAGATTCATATGTAAGTGTTGTGTTGAACAAGCATGACTCACTGGGTGGAATCACAAAGCAATTTTATTTTGTCTCCTACCATCCCCTTCAAATAAATTCCGTGCAGTTGGAGAAGGGGGTGATTTCCAGATCTCTGGAGGAAATCACAGGCCCACTTAGAAGTCCTCATGACCTTCCTCTGCTGCTTCCTCCTGTCTCTCTCTGCCCCGGTCTGTCTGTACCTGCAGTAGGTGTCTGTCCGTCATCCCTTCCTCCTCCACGTGGGAATCGCTCATGTAGACGCAGATGTAAAGGGAAGGCTTAACAGCTGTTGTGATTCCCACCCAGCAGAAGAAGCTCACTGATGGGGGAGTGGGGAGCTCTCTGGGCCACCAGCCAGCCCCTCTCCAGTGCAGCTGGAGAAGCGATCAGCGGCGGACGTCTTCATTTCTCTCTAACACCCCTGTGGGCCTCGCTGTGGGCATTCAACCAGCAGGGCGGGGGGCAGCTGTGCACTCACTGCCTTCTCGAAGGACACAGGTCAGGGTCCAGCAGACACCCCAAAAGACGCTGGGAGTCTGCACCCTCCATGCTCTGTCAAAGTATCCTGGATTCTCCTGTGGCCACACAGAGGCTGCACAAAGCTCTGGCCACATGGCCCTGAGAGCTTGCAGCTTCCAACAGCTCATGCCGTGGCTGGGGTGCTTTGGGGCACTCCTCCAAACTTGCAACTGATGTCTCGGGAACCCCAAATGTACAACCGGCATCAGAAATGACGGCGGTCACGTGGAAGGTCCCCTCCCCGGAAGATGCACCTGTTTCCTGTGTCCCCAGCCTCAGGCATTGCTCTGTCTTGTGGGGATGTGAGTGGGCTCATCTGCAGATCACCCCCGCACCCCATCCCTTTGCTCCCAAGCTGGCTCTGACCTGAACAAAATAGCTGTTTGGGTTGTGATCTGATCCCTGTGGACGTCTCCACTGGCCAAACCAAAACTTCCCTTCCAGATTATTCTGGACGCCCCCACACAGACAATGTAGGATTAGAGAAAGACAGGACACCAGACAGCACTTCCTGTACCTGACAGTGACCCAGGCCAAACAGAGCCCCCCTACTTACACATTTAATGAACATGCTAAATGAAATCACATCCAGAACTTGAACCAGACAGAGTCAGCCAACTTGCCTTTGACTCTTGAAGTCTTAAAAAAAATAATTAAAATGTGGTCTCTGGTGTATACGTGTATACATACGACGGATTATTCTTCAGGCACAAAAAGAAAGGAAATGCTGGCTCATGCTACAAAATGGATAATCCCCAAAGACATGGAAGGTAAAAGAAGCCAGTTAGAGAGCAAATGTCCAGCTTAGACTCATAGACACAGAAAGTGGCTGGTAGAGGGTGGGCATGGGTGGGGATGGAGGGATACAGTGGGGGTAACTAAAGAACATGGGTTTTTTTTCTGGTTGGCAATGATAAAAATGTTCTGAAGTTGATTGTGAGCAATGGGGTTGAGCGTCTGTGTGCATGTAAGAACAGCCATTGCGTTGAGACTCTGGATGGATGAATGGCGTTGTAGGTGATTTTTAACTCAAAAAAAGTTATCCAGAAATACATACTGAGCTCTTCCTTTCCATTTATCCTCACTGGGTATTGGGCCCACCTGTCTCTGGACTTCTCAGTCTGGGCGTTCCCTCCATTCTCTCTGATGCAAACCACAAAACTACCTGTGGGCTGACAAATGCAGGCTCACTGAGACGTAATTTACACCCCACCCACTTCCCCTTGGGATCAAAGCCTTGGAGGTGGCTTCTAATGAGATCACACATGCACATGGTAGTTAAAATAAAGACACAAGAAATGCCACAGAGCAGGTGTGACACAGAGAGACACAATTTTGTAGGCGCCTACAGGAATGCCCATCATTATCTGTGAAGCCTCCTCAAGATTCAAGCCTGAAAGCCTTGGAAATACTCAGGGTTCTGGAGGGATGTTTTCCCCCCTGAAATGCTGGGAAACTTTCTTCTCCATTACAAACCCTTTAAAATATCTTAAAGCTGATCTCTTTTATAGACATTCCCAAAAAATGTTGCACACATTTCATAGCTACCCTGCACCGGAATGGACGCTCATTCCCTGCCCAGCCCTGCTCTCAAGAACACACCCCAATAAATGCCAGCTCGTGCCAGAAATGGCGTTCCACATGAGTCTTCCATGTTACAGAATTTACACATGATTTTATAGACGCAGCGCACCTCAAAACCGTATTTCACGCATGCCTTCGTGTCGCAGCTAAAGTAACACTAATAGAATAACACTAATAATCACAATAAGAATTAGGTCCATAAAGACACACAGCCAATAAAAAAGCAGAAATGCCAGCCTGCATGTGTTATGCTTTCGAAAACTGCTGTGAGGTATTTAAACTTTGCACTTCAAACATTTCCTGCCTCTGGCGCCTAGCACCATAAAAATAGCCGTTAAAGAACATTTCTCAGCAAAATTCCATTTTCTTTTATGGATGACGTGGATCTCACGGCTGCTCACAGTTAACACTTGGTTTTTGAAGATTGTAGATACTTTTTCTTCACCCCAGATGTACAATCAGAGACATTTGCCCTAATTTGGGTAATAAGGTAAAGTCACAGTCTAATTAATTTTCTATTCCTACATAACTAATGACTGCAAAGTTGGTGGTTTGGGTGTCCAAGATCAAGGCTCCAATCAATGATCTGCGTGGTCAGAGCCCGCCTTGTGATTCACAGACAGCAACTTTTCACGGTTTTCACCCCATCCCAAACTAATCCCTTCCCAAAGTCCGCACTGCCTGATATCATCTCTTTGCGGGTTAGGATTTCAACATGAATTTGGGGGCTCGAGACGTGAACATGGAGGTCACAACACACATGACTGATTCCTGACTTTTCTGACATTTTTTTTTCCAGGACGTGATAGGGTTCTGCTCACGTTTATCCACGTGCTTGTGTTCTTTTCAACCACATGGTTATGTCTCATAAAAAGAAAACTCAAAGTTGTGGGGAAAAAACCAATCTTGTTAAAAGGAAAGAAACCAATGCTACGCCGGCCAGTGCTTCCTTTTAAGAAAACCCACGTGGAGCATTGTCTCAGTCTTACATTCGGACAAAGTTGCTGGCATGTGGAAGTTGCCGGAGAAAGCACAGGAACCAGCTATGCGCTGTGCATGCACGACTGTCCAGTCTCCTAGAGGAAAACTGAAGATGTAGTCACCGTATGAGTCAAGGAAGGGGAGTCACTGGATTTGTTCCCCTGAGAGTGTCTGGGGATGGTGGAAATATGGTTCCAGGATGCCTTCCGCTCCCAATGGTCCACATTACCCTCTAGCCTGTACGTGATGGAGGAGTCATTCCACGGGCTTTGCAGACAAAAACTGACAAAGGCGAGACTTTGGAACATTGAGCCATGAAGGTTGTACCAATAATGTCAAAGAGCAAGAAACCGGAGACCAAGCAATGTCTTCAGAGACAGTCATGTGATCTTGACACTTGACGCCAGGCATCTACCTACAATGGTCGGCATCAGGAAATTACAAAGAAAGAAATCAATGTAATGGAGTCATGGAGATGACTGTAAGAATTTTGGAAACACCACAAAATATTAAGCACACAATCTAATTTTAAAGGGAAGTTCACAGGATTTTCTTAACAGTAGAGGCATAGAAAGGACCAATCAAGAAATCATCAAATCAAGAACCAATGTAATTGAACTCCACCCATGTCTCGATTGTTTAAAAAAAAAAAAGAAAGAAAGAAAGAAAGAAAGAGAGGGGGGAAAAAAGCCAAGCATGTTCAACTTAGTTAATTCTGGAAAATGAGAGAGTTTCTTTCTGTGAAAACAGAACTTTAAATATTACTTGGACATCAAAGATGTACTCCAAGCATTTTTTTCTTCCAGTTTTATTGAGATATAATTGACATACAGCATTGTACAAGTTCAAAGTGGGAAACATGTTTTGATACATGAACTATAAATCTTGTAAAAACATATGGACAAAGTACTCTCCAAGTATAAAACTTTAAGAAAACTTTCTTTGCAAAAATCTGCTTTGTGTTTGGCTAAAATACTGGGGTATATTTGGTTCATGTTTTAAAAAATCCAGACTTAACCATTTCCCATTACCTAATTTTATTTTCCAAGAAAAAAAAAACCAGAAAATAATTTCACAGAATCCAGAGCTCTGTTTTCTTAGAAAAATAAATAAACATTGGGCGTCAGTTTGGAAATTAATCTCTTTTATTTGAAACATTTTGTGCACATTCTTTATTTCAGGTATCTTCTGATTTGAGTTAGTAGAACACAAGGAAAGATGAAGATCAGTGTGAGTTTTTTTTAAAAGTCATGGTAAGTTGAATACAATGGTTTGGACTAGAATTATCTCTCTTGAGTAGAAACCAAAATATGATAGAGCATTGTACATGAAAAGGTCTTCGATATGCCCCCCCCCCCTTTTTTTTTGCATTGTCAGAAATCCAGGCTCAGAAAAGCTCCTTCCAAAAGATTCATAACCATCAGTGACAGAAAACTAGACTGTATATTTCTTTATAATGAATATTTTTAAATCGTGCCATTACCGAATATCACAAAAGCCAATCAAGAATACTGAATTCAGGGGCACCTGGGTGGCTCGGTGGGTTAAGCTTCTGACTCTTGATCTCAGCTCAGGTCTTGATCTCAAGGTGTGGAGTTCAAGCCCCACATTGGGCTCCATGCTCGGCATGCAGCCTACTTAGAAAAAGAAAATACTGAGTTTAGCATTCATGTTCTCTGTGACAATTTATTTAACATGGATTAACACTATTTCCACCTCGAAGATACCATATTTACTTATTTCCACACATCTTGAAAAGGGTACCATATTTACTTATCTTGGCCCATCTGGGAAACGGACTTCACACAATCCCTGTAATTCTTAGGTGTGCGTCCTCCCCTTCCCCAGCAACCTCATGAAAATCTTAAATATCACTAATCCCTATTTAAGACACAAATTTGCTAAATCGGGTTTGACAGAGAAAAAATAACACAAATTCCTTCAAAAGCACATCAATACTTTGCATCGAAAATGGTTTTATACCAAAAACAACTGTGTATTCATCAGAACGTCGGAAAGAATCCGCGTGTGAGGTTGTTGGTGAGTTTACGACTTAAAAGTCCCTCTCTCTTTCTTTTAATGTGGGTGTTGCGGAAAACCGTAAGTATAGTTCTGTCAAGGGAAACGTACTTTGAAGGGCTCATGTTCACAGACCCACGGAGAGGACCGTGGGGTGAGCGGTGTTGGGGCAGCGGGTGTGAAGGGTGACATTCCCATCTCCCTGCTTCCCATGGGGGAAGGAAGGTCACCTTGAAAACGCATGCATCGTCATATTCTGTGTCTCTTTCTCTCTCTGCCTGTCCCCTGCTCACACTCTCTGTCTCTCAAAAATAAATAAGTATTAAAAAATTAAAAAAAAAAAAAAAGAAAGAAAATGCATACATCATCCCGGATCATGGGCTCTACTGAACGGTGAGAAAATCACAAGCCATGAAAGAAAATACGCAAATTCTCGAAGGATCGTTGGGAAATGTGGGCAAACATGCCCTGTTCTCAGATCCCACAAATGCCCCAGAAAGAAGAAAATACACCTCAGGCGGCGAGTAAGGTTGAAGGCATCACCCAACGAGGCACCAAAATGTCTGCCAACAATTTGGTTGTATTTTTGGCACGTGGACCTGGGAACCTGGTTGAACAAAGGCTCTCCAGGCAGGAGAGCCTGGGCATCCATCACAGCGGGGCAGCCCATCCCTGGGGACCCCACACTGCACCTCAGGGAAGATTCAAGGCGTCTTATCGGAAATGTCGATGGCATTCCTATCACATCCACTTACAGGGATAGAGTCACGGCACAGGCTTCTTGGCAAAGAAGAAAAGACCTCATCTGTGGGACATGAGGTTCTGCCCACCTTCTCGGGAGCCGTTTTCTTGTAAACAAACGTCAAAGGACACTTTCTTACGGCCAAAGAAAGACATCAGGGCCACAATCAAAACTGTAAGGTCCCCATAAGGACATAACTTCTGGTCTCAGTCCGTTGCATGGAGGGCCCCAAAATTTTCCGCTCAGAACCCAGATGAGCGAGCAATGGTCCTGAAGCCCCGCCACCCAGACTCACCAGCCTGACGTTTCTTACGGGATCACGCATCCTTGTCAAGCAAGCCTCCTTGCCCACACTCAATCCTTCAGGAAGGCTCCGGAAAAAAATAAATCCCACCGTGAGTCAGTCCTGTGAGCTTTGCAAAGCTGATCTGTGCTCAGCATTGTCACGGGGCCGGTAAGGGGCTCAGAGTCTGGCAAAGAATCCTGTGCAGATCACGGGAGGAGGGAGTCCTAAGACAGCAGCAGGGACCCTAAACCTCTTGGCTACGAAGCCTCAGGTGGAGGAAAGAGGGGACCTGGAGTTTGCTTGCTTACTGGGCCATTTCGAAAGCTCGGAGGGCCTTGGTGTGGGAGGAGGGCGGCTGTTGCAGAGGCCTGGCTCTCGTCAGGATGTGTCTGAGGCCGTCTGGCTGTGTCTCCGCTCAGCTGGCATGCTGGCCTTTGCAAAAGAAAATATTGGGGGAAGACAAAGCTTGCAAAGACACAGCTTTGAAAAACGAAGCTGGATCACAAGAGTAGGAAGCCATGTTGTCTCAGGCACACGGCACCCAACCCTCCCCCGCTGAGTCCAGGAGCCACGTGGAAATGGACAGGTGGCAGTGTGTGCAGTCCCGGGGTCAGGATCTCTGTCCCTCACGCTTTCTGCTGCCCCGGCCGTGCTCAGGCAGCAGTGTGGGGCCGTGCGCACATGTGCGTGTGTGCATCCCTGCATCCATTTCTCTGCACACGGGACCCTTCCCAGCGCACCCTGAGGGTTGTGCTGTGGTTCCCTGTGGCTGGCGTGGTTCTGATGATGCATCTGGACAGCCCTGTCTGGAGCAAACCCACAGCCAGAGATGGCGGAGCGGCGTGCCCAATACCCCCCTTGGGGGCCCTTGACGCCCACCTTGTCCGTGTTCTGCAGAATTGCACTGTTTCCTCCTCATGCACCAGTGGGGAAACCGAGTCAACTCTTGAGAGTTGCAAGCAACAGAAAGGAAGGCTTGGCCCTGGGTTGCGCGTCCCGTCCCTCCTCTGCTCTCAAAGTCTGCAAACAGACACCTGAACACTCCGCTTCTATTTGTCTGCCCAAGTCATCGCACGTTTGCTGAATGTAAGGCTCTGGGCGCCCGCGCAAGAAACGAGGCCGGTTTTCTTCTCCAGTTGTTTTGAAGGCACTTGACCAACACTGGTTTATGATTCTTCACTTCCAACATTTCAGGGAAACGGAAATCTGTGACCCGGTGCGATGGGGAGCGTACACACGGTCATTTCACCGGGCGTTGTTGGGTCGGGCTCTACCGATGGCTGTGCGTGCCGGCCATGTCCACGCACGCGCCTCGGGGGGACCACGGCAGAAATAACGCCCCCACAACCACGTGGGGACTTGGCAGGCGTGCGTTCTTGGTTTTGGGCCCACGAGGTGGTTCCGTATAATCTGGACACGACGGGTCCATGGAATATGAACTGGGAATAATGTACTGCACCTAACGATTCCGTCTTCATGTTGGTCAAGCAATTCATGGGGCATTTCCGAACCTTTGCTCCCCTTCGTTAGCTCATTGCGATGACTTAAATGCACGTACGAAATTCGACTTGTATTTACGCTTATTTAGCAAATCAACTTGAGAAGCGGGGAGGGTAGAAAACCCACCGGGCATCGTGAACTACCCATGAACTACCCACGTGATAATGCAAACATCCCGACGTCTGCAGCTGGAAGCAACTGAGTTCCTGGCGGCAAAACCCCATTCTGGGCTCAGAAACTCATTTTTAAGGGCTCTGGACACCTGAAAACACCTTCCAGATGTGCAATAAAAGCCTCATGAAACCAAGTTTCCTGGTAAAAGTTCAATGACTTGTTTTCCCCAAACTCCACGCACGGAAGACGTCAGTTAACCAAGATCGTGCTCTCTCTCCCCCTTTCCCGTGAAGGGCTGACTGACCAAGGCCGTTCTGAGTTGGCCTCTGCCTCTCTGCTTCCTGTTTTAAATTAAGCAAAAGCTTTCCCAGATTTTTTTTTTTTTTAAAAAAGGAAAAGCAGTCTCAGGAGGCTTAAG
>PISW01013676.1:20000-24888 GCA_004023785.1 Mungos mungo
CACGTTACATGATCATAATAGTTGTTCACTTTTATCAAAGGTCTGTCAACCCATTCAGCAGGTGCAGAGGCCGCTTCTGATCACCATTAGGAGCCAAGACATGGACAGCATCTCCCGTCCGAGTTCGAGTTTTCTCCACATTGAAGCCCGTTTGCAAACTCTCTGGGTCCAGTTAGAATCACGGCCCCTCCTTCAAGCATAGGATGTCACCGACTGAGGTTTTATCAACAGCTACTTTATGAGATTCCCGCAGCCCCTGAGCAAAGGGTCCATGACTCTCCAGGCTTGGTCCAGAGTCACTTCCCTGAACAAGGAGAGAAAGCAGCCACGAATTAGGCGGCCAGGCGGCCAGGACTTCTCAGATCAGCCTGGATTCAAAATACTCTCTCCCACTTTGGAAAGACAAAGAATGGAAACTCATATTTAGGGAACGTGAACTCACAGCCGTGTTATGACCAAGAGGAGAATGCAGATGGAATGGTCCTCAGTCTTAGATGAGGAGACACAGGTGAATGGGGTCAGGGAAAGTCAGGGGCACAGAAACAGTCCGTTTTAGGACAAGAGGTCCAATCTGAGCTATATCGTCCCTTGCTTCAGTGCCTGTCTTTTCCCCTTTCCGTCCACCCTCCTAGGCACGTGGGCTGAGTGTGGTTGGGAAAATATGGCCACCATATTGCTGGGCAAGAAACCAAAGATGAATTGTCCCAACACCAAAGAAACATGAGTCATTCCACATACTTTTTTTTCTCTTGAGTTTAAATGCTCTGGGCTTTCATTTCAGATCAAAAAATTAATTTTTTTTTTCAAACAGAGGAGAAACCTGTAATTTAGCCATCCTGGCTCTATAAATCCAACATTTTTGTAATTTAAATAGAAGCACCATTAAGTGAATATTTAGTCGAGAAGTGGAAAGCCTCAACTACCCTAATGGAAGTAATTATTTCTCTCGGGAGGAAAACACGGAGAAATAAGCTGGATCTTAGCCATACCACACGCATTTCAGCCTGGGTGGACGCTGGACGGAAGGCAAACCGTTGATCCTAACACCTTGACAGCAACACTAATTGCTGAAAATGAAGGACGTCCATTAAGAAAAAAAAATCTTGGATGGAAACCAATTTGACAATAAACTAAAAAAAGAATAAATTAATTTAAAAAAGTACTTACAAAATAAAATTAATGATAATTATCAAAAAAAAAATCAGGGATGCCTGGCTGGCTCTGTTGATAAATAGAGCATTCAACTCTTGATCTGGGGGCTGTAACTTCGAGTCCCTTGTTGAGTGTAGAGATTACGGAATAAAATCTTTTTTAAAAAGTCGAAGTTTAGTGATGGTTACTGTATTTCACAATCTCTCATTTTCATGCATTTAATTTTAATGACATATTGAGTTATATGTGCTATAAATTAGCTGGGAATAAATTGCGAAGCTTGGCATATTCATTTAAATACAGTAATCATACAGTCTCCAGGCAAGAAAACAGGCGGCCAATTTGCAGCTCCATGGAGTAGAAAAAGTAGACATAAATATTGAACTTTATTCAAAGATGATAAAAGGGAAGGGAACTCAAACTTTAGGAACCCATGAAGAACAACTTTAACATATTCTCGTTTTAGGGGCGCCAGGATGGCTCCGTCCTTGGAGCATTGGACTCTTGATTTCTGCTCAGGTCAGGATCCCAGAGTGTGGGTTTGAGCCCCACGTCGGGTCTGTGCTGAGTGTGGCGTCTGCTTGGGATTCTTTCTCCCTCTCTCTCTGCCCCTTTCCCTGGTCTCTCTCTCTCTCTCTCTCTCTCAAATAAAAATAAATAAATAAATAATTTTAAAAAGAATAGTTTTAAAATATTCTCACTTTATATAAATGAGCAAAGCTGAAAGGTAACCAGGAGCCCTGAACGTCGGACATTCATAAGGTCCGAGAATGCAGGGAATTAGTTTTACCCTGAACTGAGGAATCACGTCTGGTATTAAGTCTAATTGGACGGGGGGATTCCAGGGAAGCAATTAATCCGGAAGCAGTTACTTCACGTGGAGTCGAAGTGATTTGGGAGATCAAGGAATTACGGTGGTCGAGGAATGTCTGAAGACATTCAGATTGTGGTGGGTTTTCTTTGAGAGACAGAGCACGTGTGAGAATGAATGGGAGGAGGAGAGGACTCTACTCAGGACCTTGAGATCATGACCTGAGCTGACGCCCCCCGGGTGCCCCAGATTGTGATTTTAGGGTTGGTCTCTACGAAACATCAATGTGGCCGGTGACAGTGAAACGCAGATTTCCACGTGGAGCTACCGCAGTGATGGACCTTAGATGGACTCTTTCCACCAACAACGACCGAATCCAGTTTTTCCTTTGAGCGATTTTCAAAGTAATTGTGTAACGTGATCTCCAACATGGACGGACAAAGATGGATTTCCGTGGAGGGTCTCCCTCAACAGGGATTTTCATTTTCACATGGAAAATCCTTTCTGACATATTTTCTTATTGGGGGAACATCTCAGGCTCCTTATTTTCCACTCGTTTCTGCTAAAACTGAGGGAGGGGCTCCGGTTTCTCCAAATCACAAGCCTGGGTTGTGTAGACCTATAGTTCAGGAAGGGGACACAGGTGCGTCCAATCGCTTCTGCAGCCTGGAAAGCAGACTCTGCCCCAACGGTAAACCACAAGTCGCCCCTTCTAAGACCTTGTAAATCTCGGCACGGTCAGGCATTATTATTACTCAGTTTCTAGTTAGAAAATAATAAGACAGGAGACAAAATTCGGGAAATTGAAAAGTAGAAGAAGAAAATTTAAGTAGTTTCCTGATTGCCTCACCCAGAGATAGTGACAGCTAATGTTTTTATTTTAAAAGGAGATCTATGGGGCGCCTGGTTGCCTCAGTCAGTTGAGTGTCTGACTTCGATTCAGGTCATGATCTCAGGGTTTGTGGGTTCGAGTCCCGGGTCAGGCTCTGTGCTGACAGCTCAGAGCCTGGAGCTGCTTCGGATTCTGTGTCTCCTTTTCTCTCTGCCCCTCCCCTGCTCATGCTCTGTCTCTGTCTCTCTCTCTCTCTCTCTCTCAAAAATAAATGTTAAAAATTAAAAAAAAAGAAAATCCATTTTGCACGCCTCAGTGGCTCAGTCAGTTGAGCATCTGTCTCTTGATTTCAGCTCTTCCATGATCCCAGGGTCCTGGGATGGAGTCCCACATCTGGCCCCTCCCCCCTGCTCAGGCTCTCTCTCTAATGTAGAATCATAATAAAAATGAAAGGAAATGCACTTAATTTAAAGGAAAGAAAGATACCCAAACGGAATATCACACATCACAAGAGAAGATACTATTGTGTAAACAGGACCGCTAAGTAAAAACTAAAAGAATATGAAAATCCTGATTTTTTAAGAAACTATATAACATGTCTTAGGACCTTAGCTTCTTAAAGAGCAAAATGTAGTGATTTCTTGGATAAAGTGATTATAAGGTGAATTTGGTATCTACATAAACATTCAAAGGAGGGGGAAGGGGGAGGGGTGGTGGTCATGGAGGAGGGCACTTGTGGGGAAGAGCACTGGGTGTTCTATGGAAACCAACTTCTCAATAAACTCTTAAAAAAATCAATAAAATCAAAATAAAAGGGAAGCAATTTGACATCTTGGTCTAATTCCCCGGAGAAAAATTATTCTATCCAGTGAAGTAGAAAGTCAGTTTAAGAGGAAAACAAAACTACACCCAAGACGAGGAAATTATCTTAATTGAAACATTATTAATTCAAAAGAGATGTTAACGAATCTGCATTGGGTTTTCTCGTTGGCCCCTTTAGAATTGCCTTGAATGATGAAGAATCGCCTCTGTTTTGCGTTTCCAGAGAGAACTGTTTCTTAAATTTCTTTAGAAATGGGTTGCTTCACATGAAGGCGTAATTGGCACAGCCAAGTAGTGTTTGTTTGTAATTATTTTCCTTTTGTTGACAAAGCAACATCCTTCACCCCCAGAAGTTAGATCTTCTGGTTCCCCCTCTTACGTCTCACTCTGCACTGTATCCCCATAACATTTTCCTGGGAGACCCTTAATGTGTCTTGTCTACTCTAATCCCCATGGGTGAATCCTATTGCTTTTCAGGTCCTACCGTTTTCTTCCTTCTTGGTCTGGGATACATCACGTAATTCTCTTATGTCTTGTGTGCAGCAAGGAGGTCAAGAGCACTGATGCTTTGCACACCAAACTCTCCTGCTGACTCACAACTTTGGAATTCTATGTTTCAGTTAATACCGAAGTGGACAGCTTTGTTCCACAGCCTCTTCACAATCTTCCCGATGAGACGCTTAATGGCATCTGATTTCTGTTTCTCCGTCGATAACTTCACTTTCTCTTTATTCTTGGAGGATTCAGGTCTGCATTGGTGTCAATGCATCGGTCAGTTCTGGCTGTGTGACAAATCACCCCGACTTTTCATGTCTTCAGGCAAGAATCAGTGTTGAGCTCTCCATCCTGTGGGTTGAGGATCTGGGCATCAGGGGTCAGCCAGGCTCACCCACGGATCCGTGCTTGGCTGGCCATCAGCCAGGTGGCTCTGCTTGTGGACACTGGCTGGCCATTGGCCACGACGACGGTCATTATGTCCCACAAGACCCTGGGCTGTCTTGTACTCTCTACAGGCTATTAGGAGGGAAGCCACAAGCCCCTTGCATCAGGATCTGGAAACTGCATGGTGTCCCTTTCCCTGATTTGCACGTGACACTGATGAGACAGCCCCCATTCAATGGTGGGGACGTAAGCCACCTCTGGACGGGATGGGTCACAAGAGTCATGGCCTTCTTCGTCCATTTATCAGAGCCGTCTTTCCTGCATTTGTTTTTTCTTATCAGTAACCCCTTTCAATTTGAAAATGCAAGTGGAGAAAGATTTTTATCTCT
>PISW01013677.1:0-24930 GCA_004023785.1 Mungos mungo
GTGTCGAGGCCCAGCCGGCCTCTGCCAGTGAGAGGGAGAGACACAGAATCCGAAGCAGTCTCTGTGCTGTCAGCACAGAGCCCGGCGTGGGGCTCAAACCTACAAAACCAGGAGATCATGAGCTGAGCTGAAATCTAGAGTCAGATACTTAACCAACTGAGCCCCCCAGATGCCCCCCATTTTTTTCTGGGATTTATTCAGGAAGTATTCATATATCTGGTGTCATTTTATTTTCTATGTGAATTCATGACATTTTTTCTCATGCACTTCTTTGTACTTTTCTTGCTCAATAATGTGAACTTGCTAGCGTCCAGTTAAATGGATCTTAAGATTGCTGCCCACTGATAACACTATCTTGTGATTTTAAACCAGGCATTAACCCAGATTCTTTTAAATAATCACAGAAAGAATCATTATAAATTCATAAATTTAAGTAGAGGCAGTGGAGAAAAATGGAAATAAATATAAAATTTTCAATGGGTGTGGCTCATTCAGAAATGATGGAGATAAGTAAAAACTTTTGGGAAAAAACGTCTTTACAGGCACTACATGTTTTCACTCTTCAGTCTTTCTGAAGAAATGACACATGGATATTAAAGGATATTTTTGCAAGGTTGGGTGATTCGGAAGTGCCTCTTCCTCATATAACTGTTTTACTGTCCCTCAGCAGCTGGCGTTAGCCAAGATAGTTCTTCCTAAGCTTTAAATCAGCTGTTTTATAGAGCACAGAGAATTTTTTATTATAACATAATTCTGTACATAAAATATCGCATTAAAAGAAGAAGATAAAATTTTGTACTTTCGTTCTCCATTAATTTGACTGAAAACAATTGCAAAGAAATCTAACCAATCAGAATTCTCTGTTGTGAAGCCAGTAGGACTGACATCCGGATACAGGAGCCAAAAGGGGAGTCTTTGGTGACCGGACCCCAGAGCTGCCGTGGAGGCTTGGTGACTGCGTTGAAAAGGTCATTTTCACGGTGACCGAACAGATGGCGGCTGGCGGTAAGAAGGGCGTGCCCCGTGCAGCCGTGTCAGAGGTTAACGGGTATATTGGATGAGTGGCATGAGGTCCGGACCCCCGCTGCAGGGGTGTTGGCTGCGAGGCGTTTGCAGTGAGGATCCCTCCCACGCTGCCCCTCCCCCTGGGCAGCCCGGTGCAGACTGGGCCGTGAGGCTGACCCAGCTGGGTAGCATGTGCCTGGCTGGCCTGCCTTGACCATCCTCAGGAGTGGTCTTCATGTTGGAGCCCGTGGGCTGGGGCTTCTGCTGTGGCCGAAGCACAGCTGCGTGGGCCCTGCACGTGCCCTGCCGTCCCTGTGTCCCTCACCCTCCCAGGGGCTGTCCCCAGGGCACGGCCTGCACCCCTGCTCCCGACTCAGGCTTCTTCCTGGGGAGCCCAGCTGGCGGCAGATGCCGGAAGGAGTTCATGTTCTGAAAAATCCCAAAATACCCTGCGAAGAACTGGTCTCCACTCCGGTTCCGCTGATATTCTGAGCATATTGTAAGTCTCTGCGTATATTCGGCTGAAATGATGTGTTTTGACTGAAATAAGGAGGGGGGTGAGAATCAAGGTACATCTTTTTAAAACATGAGGGAATCCTGCCTTGCACACACACACCTGCTCTCCTTGGTGACTTGAGCTCATGTGACACTTTGTCAGACAGCCTCAAATGTCTCCATGCCTTTGAAAACCTGGCCGTCAGGATAATTAAAACTTGCTGTCCTGTTTTTCTGCTGCTTGGATGATGAATAGCAAACACACTTTGCCGAGGGCCAGTCCCTCAGGCACGGTGGCAGTCATCTGTGCTGCAGTGCCACCTGTGAGCAAGTCCCTGCTAATGTCGTTCAGCGCTCCCGTGCCGGGGGACAGGTAATTAGATTTTATGCAAAGAAAAGTTTAGCGGAAATGTTAAGTCGATACTTCAGAGGATGTGCCCAGAGAAGGCCGAGGACCACGGACAGCTCAGAGGCTAGAAAAATGAGGGCGGAGGCCTGGGAGAGAGCAGGGGGGCGGGATCGTTGGATCCAGCCCTTAACGCAAGGAACCGAGGCTCCGCTTGCACCGTCTTCACCTAAGGAAGGTCTTAGCATCTTGGTTTCACAGACGAGCCCACTGGACACAAGGAGCGTCCACAGCTGTAACCTGCCCCGAGACGGTAAGCTCTGGACAGAGCACAGGCACCAGATGCGTTTTTGTGTTGGGCACCATGTAGTTGTTATTACCCCACATGGCCCGGAAGTAACCAGTAGACAAAGGGGGGCTGGAAGGCCTGGGTGTCTGGGTGACAGTGTTGTGGCCCAGACACCAGGACGTTTCAGCTTCGTTTTGGAATAATCAATTACTGGTACTTCAATGTCGGTGCCACACACGGGGCTGCGGGGCCCTCTGGCTGAACTTCGCTTCATCCCGAAGAGAGTGGGATGAGCAACCGGAAGTGTCCAGTGGTGATGGACCGTGGCGGTTAGAAGTCACCGATTCATAGTTGAAGTGGCCTCCAGGCGCCCCCGCGGGCGGTGGGGAGACCGAGAGGCGGGGACGGTCGCGGACCCACCAGCGTGCTGTGAGCACCGCAGGAGGGCCTGGGAGGTTATTCCGTCCCCCGGATCACATCAGAGGAGACGGGCATAAAGCCGCTTCTGGCGAGCGGAGAGTAAGAGTTTTCTCTCTCGCGGAGAGAGTCTTTATGAACTGTCTGATTTCCTCAGAGGGAAATATAACTTCAGGAACAAAACGTGTTTTTCGGGATGGCTTCGTTCCAGAGACCTTATGTATTTCATTTTGCTATTAGTTTTACTTTGGGCAAATGCAATGATGTTACAAATCTATTCTCGACACTTGCTGCACATTATAATTAGCATTTTATCACCACATTCCAAATTAAATATTGTCTTCGTTGGAAAATGGTCCCTCTGCCGCTCTGTTGTATGACCCACCCCCCTCTCTCATGTAGCCTCTGTTTTTCTCATTAAAAATCCAAAAAGTTGGATTTATTTCCTGTTGCTCCATCTCATGCTTCACAAGGAGTGCATCATGGGAAGACAGTTGTGATACTTTTGAGCTTTTTATTTTCCAAACTAACACGCAGCAGTGGTTGTTTTTAAGGGCGAAGCATGAGCAGTGATCAAGGGGACCGGGCGGTGCCGTTCGGGGCGGTTCTTCACGTTCTCCCCACGGGAAGACCCCGGTTTGCAAAATTCTCTTTCTTCCAGAAACAACTCCGAGCAGACGCGTTAGGGAACGTGGGCAGGGCTCTGAAGATGGACACGTAGGTGCATCGGACCAGGGTCTCTGCTCCGAGCGACGGTGGCCTCACACCCTCCTGCTGGCCCGTCTTCTCGCTTTCTCGGTCCTGCCCCGCCCGCCTGTGCCTTTTCCACCGATGTTTCGAGACGCCGGCTATTCCGAAGGCAAACCCGACGCGAGCGCAGGCGAGAGCGGAGGGAGCTCACCCGTGGCAGCCAAAGCCGGCGGGGAGGCGGCCTGGGGCGCTCTGAGAGCGGAGCCGGGGAGGTGACGGGAGGGTGTCTGGGTGTGACACGGACACAGAGGGGCAGAGGACCGGCCCACGGTGGTCAGTCGGGGAGCCACACCTCAGGCCTGAGGCGCCCGCATTGCGGGGAGGCACGGTGGGAGCCGGAGCGACGCAGGAGTCAGCCGGCGACTCCTCCCACCGCGGGGGCTGGGGGTGCTCCCGGTCTGCCGCGTTGGGGCCACTGCAGGGTCACGGCTACGATGGCGTAATCGGTCCGTAGTTGGGAAGGATCGGGGCAGGGCCGCGGCAGGGGCCGGAGCAGGCTCGGGGGCACAGGAGCCGGGGAGCAGCGGCCTGGACGCGGGGGGCTTGGCAGGCGGGTCGTGGGCGAGGAGGGCGGTCGGGGCGGCCGCAGGCTCGGCGTGACGCCGGCTCCCTTTCCTGAGGCGGGAGCTTCAGGGAGAGCGCAGGGGCTGCGGGCAGGAAGGTGCTGGAGGAGGGGAGGGGGCACGGGTGCAGCGGGGGGACGGAGGCCCCTGGGTGGACCCAGCACTGAGAGGCGCATGCGTGACTGCGGCCCTCCTCCTCCACCCCCTTCGCACACACGCCCGTGTCCACACGCACACACGTGCACACCTACATCCGCGTGCATGATTGGCACACACACACAAACACTGACCCCAGGATGCACGTGGGTCTAAGGAGACGGCGCGAGTGTCCATTCGGTGAAGGAAGGAATCAAAAAGAAAGGATGACTCTGAGTTCTCTTAGTAAGATCCTAGGCTTTTTATCTTCTGGTTACACAGGTGTAGGAAGTAATAAATGTTTAATGGGCTCCAGGAGCCAGGAAGTAGCGGTGGAGCGAGTTCTGTCTGTAGGTGGTCAGTCACGTGACGCGTTGGTGAGGGCGGGAGCCGCCCCCGTGCCCCCCCCCCCCAAGGCGGCCTCGCTGTTTCCGTCTTGGAGGCAACAGTTCCTCTGGCTTCTGACTTTCCTAAAGAAGGCAGCTCCAGAGCTCCAGTTTGGTCTTTGGAGGTTTTCCTTTAATGTTAAAATACGCATATTTGTCTCTGGACAAAACACGGGGCTCGTCCACATTGGTGTGAACATTAAAAAAGTCACATTTAAAAGTCTCCCAGTCTGTTCCTGGGAAAGACGCTCTGCCCTCCTTCTGGGATGGCAGCTGTGACGTCAGCAGTTTCACTGAAGGTGCCGTGGTTGGGGCATCTGGGGGACGCGTGTGATGCGAGATTCGTCCTCCGGAGGGGACTGAGCTGCCAAGGGTTAAATCACAACGGTTCCGCCTTCAGCTCTTTGAACTTTGCCTAAAGAGCTTCTTGTGGAAAAAGCTAACACATCAATCATTTTTAACAAAGATATTTTATTTTCCGAGCAATACAAGCACATTTTAGAACAATCGGGAATGAGAGAGACGTGTAACAAGGGTAAGGAATCTCCCATTATTATTTCCTCCTGAGACAGCTGTGCGAAAGTTTTGTGCTCCCTGCTCACAGGTGACCGTCCCTGGACTTGCAAAGTGTCCGCACCGACGTCTGCAGTCATAGGTCAGATGTAAGGTGCACGGTTTATGAAGCAAAGCGCCAGCCCCAGGAGGGCACCGTGCCCTAGGTCCCACTCGAATGTGGACGTCTTGCATGTTGCTGAATGTTCCCCACGAGCATGATTTTCGGGGTCCGCGACCCCCCGGTGAGCAGCTGGCCCGTGCTGGCGTATGTGCACGTCTGCGCCGCCCTGCTTACTGCCGGGGCTGGAAATTGGCCCGTGGGCGATCGTCAGTCACCACAAGTCTGGGCTTTTTCTTGTTTCCGGAAGGGACGGTGGGTGAACGCTACCAGCCCGCCATGTCCTGTCACCTGAATGAACGAAACACAATTAACATAAACTTGCGCTCTCCCGAAATTTAGGATTTTTCCAGTGACCTGCTGTTGTGATAATTGTGAAGATCTTGTACATAAATCTTTCTCTACATTTCTGATGGTTTCCTTAAGAGAAAATGCTGGACATGTAATTTTAGGGTCAGAGGGTAGGAGCATTATCAGGGCCCTTGGTGCACATTTTCGAATGACTTCCCAGGAAGGCTGACCGCCCTTCTACCCACGGGAGCAGGTACAAAAGTGTCTTACACCTCATTTGCATCAATTGTCACCATTTTAAACAACCTTCACTAATTTGGAAGGAGAAAATGACATGTCACTGTAGCTTTAATTCATGTGTTACGTGATTAGGAGAGGTAGATTTAAAAACCGGTATGTTGGCCACATGTATTTCTTTCCCTGTGAGCTCTTTGTGTCCCGGGGATTTGAGATGCAGATGTGGAAGGAGCCGTTCCCAGCCGTTCACGGATGTTAGAGCTCGCTAGTTGGAGTGGAGCCTGATGCTTGCCGGCCACTCTCCATGTAAGGCGAGTGGATGGTGCTCACGGCGGTGTAGACCCCGCCCGGCCCAGTGCCCACCGCATGGGAGGCCTTCACTCAGCCCGTCTGTTGGGCAGAAAGCACCTTGGGTCACAGGGATGGGGTAGGTGTTGAGGCGCCTGTTCAAGAGCCATTGGGCTGGTCTTTGGAGTCAGTGATGGTTCCACACGGAGTAACTGTGAGTGCGGTGGGACCTGACTCCACCCCACACACGTGGTTTGCAGGCCTGGTAATCACAGGGGGCTTAGAATTACGTTCTGGAACCTCCTGAGTCACAGGACCAGTCATCAGGCACGAGGAAACCTGGGTCCCATTGCTGGAAACAGTAACACGTGATATTAGAGTCTCAGGGCAGGGGGAGAGAAGGGAGTGGGTGGATGCATGTGTGGGCGTGGGGGGCAGGGGGCTGCACACGTGTGTTTTCTTCATGGAGGGAAGCTGCCGGCCGGGCTGTGGGATTGGCACAGCTGGTGATGGAGTAGCGGTGTGGCCCGGCCCAGTGGTCCACCACCACCGCTCCTGGGATGGCTCTCCGTCCGCCCTCCAGCTCCACCAGGAAGGCACAGGCACAGACCCCACAGACGCCCCTTCCAGCCTCCCTGGCGGACTCAGGATGCTGCCAGAGGGCACTTGAAATGACCACCTGCTTCCCTCAGACCTCTTGTTGCTGCTGTCCCCCTGGGAGTTCTGGGTGGGGGGGGGGGCCTCTGCCCACCAGGGGGAGGGGGCCCTGTCCACCAGGGGGAGGGGCCTCTGCCCACCAGGGGGAGGGGGCCCTGTCCACCAAGGAGGAGGCCACGAACCAAGGTGGTTTCTGAGACCACCTTCACCAGGCCCTTCCTTTCCAGTCTTAAAATGGCTGACTGGCTTCTCAAAAACAAGAGGCCAGCCGCGCACAAGTCTGTGTACTTCAGGAGGGGAGCCTCCGATGGGAGTTCTCCCCGGGCACCAGCAGCTCGCGGAAGGTTCGGCACAGCTCGGGGCACCAGCTTCTCGCTGAGAATTGTTCCGCGTCGTGGAGCCTCCAGAGGTTTGGTGGAGATGTCTGGGTCTTTAGTTGCTCAGGGACAGGACTTCGGTAAATTTGGAGAAGATAAAATTAGGGTCGGTTCAGTGCTGTGTGCTTCCGTCATCAGCAACTTTACTGAGAGAGTGAAAATAGGTCAGAGTCTTCCATACAAGCTGGTTTAGTGGTATAATTAAAAACCCAGACCCAAACCCAACCAAAAATTACATTGGAGGCTGACATGCTGTGTTGCTAATTTGTGGAAAGTTTATGTGAGCCACAAAATATTCCCTTAATTTGCTAGTTATTTATATTGAGAAGAAATGATACATTTTTGGACTTCAACCAAGGTAAGAATTCTGTGCCTGGTTTAGTCCTCAGTAGAAACGCCTAGAAGCACTTACCGGGATATTCCTGAAGCGAGCGGGGGTCAGTCCCTGGCATCCACTGGCTCGTTCGGATCGCTGAGCACAAACGCCCCCACGGCCTCCAGAAAACCTCCCAGATTTGCAGCATTTGTGAATTTGTTGTTCCCAGGGCAGCCAGGTCGCCATGGAAAGCCCCGGACGCTCTGTCTGCGCGGCTCAGCGCACAAGCCCGCAGCGTAATTACGGGCTTTAGGAGACAAATGTTATTTACCTATTTCAGATCATTGGGCGAATCATGAGTTTAAAAACAGCAGAGACTTTCCCTTGATGGTCCATATTGCCTGCTTGCGCACGAGGAAGTGTCTGGCGTCGGGGGGAGGTTGCTCTCTGTTGGCGGACCAACTTGGGAACACCCGACTTTCCATACTTGGGCTCCTTCCTTCTCTCAGGTCCTTCCAGAGGCCCGCGGGCCAGAAACGAGGGGAGACGTGGCTCTCCCTGGACAGGAGCAGAGGCGGGTGCCAGACCGTGCCCTCTCCAGATGTCCCCGCGCCCGTCTCCACGTGAGCTGCGCCCTGGCCGGTCCTCACCTGGTAGTCCCGGGCTGTGTGCATGTCCCCTTGCCTACTGGAAAAGTGCTTCCGGAGGGCGGAGCCTCTTGACAACTCCTGTTTGATCCCTGAGATGGACCTTAGCTTTTTTTTTAATTGTTTATTGTTGAGAGACAGACACACACACACACACACACACACAGAGTGTGAGCGGGGGAGGGGCAGAGAGAGGGAGGCATAGAACCTGAAGCAGCTCCAGGCTCTGAGCTGTCAGCACAGAGCTCCATGCAGGGCTGGAACCCACAGACTGTGAGATCATGACCTGAGCCGAAGTTGGACGCTTAACCGACTGAGCCACCCAGGTGCCCCAGACCTTACCTTGTAAAAATCTGTGCCATCAGAGCCACGGGCATCCACAGGCAGTCAGGGTGGCCGCTTCATCTCTATGGGCCTTTGCCCATGTTGGAGTGAGCGTCACGGGTTCCCACCATGCGGAACAGGGACTCGATTGCCTGGAAGTTTCTGGAAAGCTTGGTCTCTTCCATGGAGAAGTTAGGTCTTGGTGCTGCAGGACTTCCTGTTTGGGGAGGACAGTGTTTGGGGCACTGGGTGGGGGGTCGGGCAGAGTCTCTGGGGCGCTGGGTGGGGGGTCAGGCAGAGTCCCCGGAAGGACTTTGTGCTGAACACACATGTCATGGTTGAGAATAGAGGCCCCTTCTCATTTGTCCTAGAACATAAAAACCACATTTTTTTGGTTGACATTGGCTGGTAAGTAGGGATTGATGGTTAAATTAAATTAGACAATTAAGTATAAAGTTTATTTATTTTAAAAGTACATCCAACTGTGTAACTTTGCTCAGAGGTACCTGGTGCCAGGAAGGGTCTATTCTGAGTTGACCTTGTAGAAGCAAAGGTCACTGCTGACCGTGAGCCCCAGCAGGGGACAGAGCTCAGGGGCCCTCCTCCCGGCACCGTGTGCCTGCGATCTTGCCAGGCGGTGGGGGTGGACGGGACCCTTTCCCTCCAGGCTCGGGTCCTTTTGCTCTAGAACAGACCCAGGAAGGACCCTTTTGTAGAGCAAAGTGTGACTTCCTTGCTGCATCCGAATCGAGAGGGGCTTGAGGACGAGAGGAGAGGGGACCTGACATGGTCTGAGCAGCCCGGGAGCAGAGAGGCCGCCTCCCCCCTGCACAGGCAGCCTCCCCCCTGCACAGGCGGCCTCCCCCCACGCAGGCAGCCCCCCCCCTGCGCAGGCCGCCAGTCCACGCACTGTCCTCAACCTCGTCCTCGAAGAGAAGACAAACCACCGCTGAGACAAGGAGAACCTGGTTTGTGGACTCCGAGTCGGGTCCTGGGCCCCAGAAGTGCGCCCGGAGCACAGGCCAGTCACACGCGGCGGCGTCCCCAGTGGCTGCTGATCCCAGCCCGGCAGGAGCCCCTTCTCCTGGGAGTGCCTGGATCTGCTAACGGGCCGGTCGCCTCTCCCGGAGGTGCCCCAAACGCGGGCCCCCATGGGCCTTCCAGCCCGCCCGTCCCCGAGCGCTGTGCCCCCTCCCCAGGGCGTCTGTGCACCTGCGCGGGGCTGTGGCCGCGACCTGGCTGTGGGGGTGACTAGCAGGCTCAAATATCCTCGTGCCAACAGGCTGGAGCCGTGTTCCATCGACGCAAATTACAGCGCCAGGAGGGGTCTGCGAGTTTCACGTGTGGTGAATAAACTCAGGAAGCAACGGAAGGGGTGGAGCAGTGAGAATAAAATAAAAAGGAATTTAGGATCATTGTGAGAAATTGATGGAGTGTGGCTGGAGTTCACCCTGCGGGCCCCGCAAGAGAGGCGTGCACTTTCCTTCCTGTGGCTTATGAATTATTGCCGCTGCGGATTCCAATATTTACTTCTTAGCGTTGAACCTTTGCAAAGCTGTGATCCAAAAGTACGTTGCTGTTAATTGGAAATACCCCTACGATGCCTGGAAAAATTAGTCTTAGGGAGCAGAAGAAGGGAATCCACAGCCCCACGGGTCAGTTAGCTCTGTGATTTACGGAAGGGCGTCTGCGCTGACCTACGGTTTTATTCAAAATTCACAGCCGGACGACAGAAGGAAAAAGAACAGGTCTCTTTCAGGTCGCTCTGTACATTGACATACATATAATTTAAATATTTATCCACTGGGAGAGGCTGCAGGGCTCGGGCCCGGTGGTGCCAACGGGGACTAATCCCGGGGCGTGAGCCCTGCTGACTTCGGCCTGGCTCATGCCTGGCGACTGAATAACACATAGCACTTTTCTTGAGAAACCCCCACGATGATTTCAAAACACATCAGTTTCAATTAACTCTAAGAAAAAAACGTGACCACTAATTCTGGGCTGCAGTTACTGATTGTGAAGCCGGCTGCTCTGAATTTGGGGACTTTGATGGAGACTTAACCAAAGGACACGCAACAATGGGATTTTTTAAAATTATTTTACCTGGAGTGATAATGCTGCCAAACGGTGTACTTTTTGGCTTTTAAAACAAACCTCTCCAGAACCCGTGTGCTAGAGAAAATCTAAAACAGGGATGTTGAGTGTGACAGGGACCGACCACCGCTGAGCGCGAAGGGGCTGTTTGGCTTATTTTATTTACTTAATCTGAACGTCTCATCCCTGGTGGGCAGCCGACGACACAGGCAGCGCCCAGCGAGGCCCCTTGCCTGCCCCGTCCTGGCACGCGCTCGGGGCGGGCGTGGGGCCGGTCGCGGGCTGTGCTGGGCTTGGGGCGGCCCAGGCCGTGGACCCGCGTGGACACGGCCCCGTGTCGGTGGGCTGGGTGTGCCCTGCGTTGCTCATGTTGAGCTCGGTGTTGGTTTCCAGAACTCCGTGCAGGAGCGCCAGCGCGTGTGGCCCTGGCTACGGTCTAGTTGACGGGGACTCGGAGGGAAGATGGCCGTGTGGCAGCCCCGGTTTACTGTCCGAAGAGTGGGGAGAACCTCCACGCCTCCAGCGCGCCTCCGGCCTGGACGCAGTCAGCACGCAGGCGTCCGTCCTCGCGTGCACGAACCACAAGCGTGTGTTCACACACTCGTCCCAGGTCCAGGGGCTCCCTCAGCCCTGCGCACGCGTCCAGGGGTCCTCACGGCAGAGATGAGGGTCTTCCTAGGGGACAAATGAGAAGGGGTATTTTGTGTGGTAGGTCAAGGTCGAAGCAGATCAATTTCCTGTAGCATAGACATCGTCACCGTGCACGTCTGAGCCCAACGGCTCTGGCCTGGCCTGTCAGTCTCCGTGACTGGGGGTGCGATGCACCTACAGCCTCACTGGGAAGAAACTCCCAGGCTCCTCTTGCTTCCGGGCTGGCCTCCCAGCGGGGTCCAGATGGAGGCCCCCGAAGAAGGAGGCTGTCTCTGGGGGTGCCGGGAACAAACTGGTCCCACAGCCCTAAATGCGGCTTTGAAGACACTCTGAAGCCACGGGCGGGCGCTGGGCAGGACAAACTGGGTCCCCGGAGATCCTGGACACGAGCTGGCTTCCCCACAACAGACCACTCCGTGGGGTCTCCCGTGAAGAAGAGTCTGAAGGGAGAAAAAAGGGGAGGAAGAACCTTGGCAGAGCTGATAGGGTCCAAGTTTTCTTAAGCTCATGCCTCTCGCGTAGGAGGTGACTCGGGCCTGGATGTCACCTCTACAGTAACAAGTTCCAGGTTATCAGATGACTTTTTCATCAGAGAATCCTGTTTTCTTTTGAGGTGATTTTTAGATGATCGTTGCTGGGAAAGACACTCAGCATCCAGAGGATATTCTCACTTTCCTCCCGGCCGCCGCCACAGACAGTGGATGATCCCACAGTCCCACAATCCCACTCAGAGTCGGTTTTCTCTTTGCTGGGGGCGGGGGACGGCCCCGGGGGGGGGCGGGTAGGGGTGAGCATTGCCCAGAGAGGCGGGTTTGGGAGCGGGAGGCGGGCAGCCCTGGGTGGGTGGGGCTGGAGGCGGGGCCGCCCTGGGCGGGTGGGGCTGGGGTGGGCGCTGCTCACAGGCAGGTCCAGGGGAGCTCGGGTCCCTGGCAGCCGCCATCTCCCTCCTAGACTGTAACCTCTGCTCTTTCCTTCTGTGTTCGGTGGAGTCTGTCCATGCTGTCGGGGTGCCGTGAGGAGGTGGGGCCAGGCTGTCAGAGGGGTGTGAGGCCACCGTGCATGGTGGACGGCCCCCCATCCGTCGGGAAGGTGGTCCCTGCGTTCTGGCTGGGACCCTGAGAAGGGCCCTGGGTGAGGGTCCCTGCGGACAGGGTGGGGGAAACGTCCTCAGTGGCAGGAGCCCAGGGGACGCAGGGCGCAGTCAGGACAGTGCCCTCCCCCTTCTCTCGCAAATGTCCCCCCAGGGGCTGCCCTCTTTGGGGAAGAAGGGTGTCCTCTTGCCTGGACACCTTCCTCCCAGAAGCTGCTGTTCTAACAGAGGCTCTCCGCGGGCAACTGGGCCCCCGGGGGCTCCGAGCTGGCTTCCTTTCAGGGTCGGGGACCCACCGGACCCCCTGCCGTGTCGCCTGGACGCCTGTGCTGGGAAGCACAGTGGTCCCGGGGCTCCGGGGATGGACTCAGCTCCCCCTCGGCTCCGTCTGGTCTCCACCACGTCTCCCCGAAGATGCCCAGTGATCCTTCAGCTGGGCAGCCGATGGGTCCCCCGGCCCGGAACGGCCGCCCTGGCCCCGCCGGTCACACTCCGGCTGGAGAAGCTCTTTCTGACCTTCCCTGGGCCCCGGAGTGGCAGAGGGGCTGTGGGGGAGGGACTTTTGCCATCTCCGCCTTAGGCAGCGCTGTCCCCGAGGGTCTTAGCGTCTTCCCTCCGGTGACTGTCACATGACATGGGGCAGATGGCCCAGCACGTGATTGGTCCCCACCAGGGGACTTCGAGTCCCGCCAGCCGCCAGCGCACCCCCAGGCCCTGACTTCTGCGGACACGTCTTGTCGGAAATACAGGTGAATGGGCCGCGCAGGTTTTTCGGGGCTCACCCACCTTGGGGGCCCTCGTTCTCCCAGGACGCAGGATGACACGGCTGCGTTTCGCCGACTGAACCTTACTGGTCTCCTGCAGCTCGTGTGGAGGGCTCGTTCTCGGAGTCCTCTGCCCGCAGGTCAGCGGGCCACCTCGCGGGGCCGGCGGGGCCGAGGGGCCGGCTCTGCAGAAGCTGTGGGCACGAGGCCCGGGAGTCTGTGCAGACGCACTCGGTGCACACTAATGGTACACGCGCCCCACTGTCCTCTGCAGGTGCTGGGTGGGGACAGCTGTCTGGGGAGACACACGGCCTGGGACCATGACTCACTAGGACTCCACTGCTGATCGTGGGAAGAAGGCCGCAGGAGACCCGGGGGCGCAGCTGGTTAGGCACCTGCCTGGGCAGGGACAGGGGGCTTACAGGCTGGGAAGTGCCCCCCCTGGGGCGGGGTGGGAGCGACCCTGACTTATCTCCGACAGGACCTGAGATGCCACAGAGGGAGGTGTCTCCTTAAAGGCGCAGTGGGAGTGACTGGACGTGCCTGTCGGTGGTGCAGGCCCCGCACCAGGGGGCAGGCAGCCCCGAGCGCCCAGCGGCGGCTGTGAGGCATTTCCCAGGTTTGGTCATGAGCCTCAGGCATTAAATTTCACAAGGAGCCTGGGAGTTTGCAAATGTCATGCAGCATTTGGGAAGTCCTCCAGTTGCCATGAACATTCCAGAAGGTGACAGTCAAGTCTTCAAAGAGATCCCGCCTCTGAGCAGTGATGTTCTCTCCTTATTTCCCTGGTGAATGGAGCCCGGGTGCCGGTTCCAGCCTCACATCCGGGGACAGCTCACCTTGGATTAAGTTCAGCCAATCTTATTGGGGGGGAAAAAGTCCGTTTCCTTAATTGCTCGGGTGTCTGGCTCTGGCTCATCGTATCCCGAATTCCTCGCAGGGACAAAAAGTTGTGAGATGTCACGGACCATGCCGGGAGCACTGGGAGCAGAGCACGGGCGCCAGAACCCAGAGATGCACCCCTGCTCCTGCAGAGCACAGGCTCCGGGTCCCAGAGATGCACCCCTGCACCTGCCACAGGGGAAGCACCGGGACAGGCGTGTTGGGGGCTGGGGGGGGGCCTCACACCACTGAGTGTCCCGCAGCACAGGGGACCCCAGAGAGGCGGCTTCGTCCTCCTTCCCGAGCGCGGTCCAGCCCCACGAGCGCCAGGAGAGCCCGCGCCAGCAGCAGGGAGCGTCCAGGATGACCATGCAGGTTTCTGGTTCGCGCAAACCCCACGGCTTAAACAAGACCCGATGTGCGTGGAGACGGTGAAACTCTAGCAAGTGGGATTTTAGTTCAGAATTCTCGGAGACGGTGAAACTCTAGCAAGTGGGATTTTAGTTCAGAATTCATGTGAAGGCAGTGAGGATTAGACATTTATAAGGGTGTCATGGAAGCAAACATGTTTTTGCCTAACAAGAGAAAATCTGGACAAAATTTTGGGGGGAACACAGAGTGAAGTGTTTAATGCACACATATCATGTGGTGATTCCAATAGAATGTTTTATTTGCCTGAATAATAATTAATGACAAGCTCTTTTCTTTGAAAATGTTTTAAAATGCAGACTGCGTTTGTTACAGCAGAGCCCCTTCAGACAACTTGGGGTTTGGCGGAGGCTGTGATTTAACAATGGGGTCAGCCCTTCCTGGCTCCCCAAGTCCCTCTCACAGGTGAGGGGCGGGGCTCTGGCAGGTGGGGGCGGGGCTCTGGCAGGTGGGGGCGCTGGCCTGAGGCCCTGGCAGGGCAGCCAGGTGTCCCTGGAGGGCTTTCCACTGACACTGTGAGGACACCTCTTGTTCTGGGACTGCAGACCTGTCCCCGTCCGTCCCCATCTGTCCCCGTCTGTGGACTCGTCTGCAAACCCGTCCTTGTCCGTCCCCGTCTTGGGGAAAGTGTTTCCAGTTCCGAGAATACAGATTCAAAGGAAAGTGGTAACAGTGTCCCAAACCCAACTTGAATGTACTTAAAAATAGGAAAACACTGAGCGTGTGAATTGGTGGATGTGAACTTTCGTCCAGGATGTGCCCCTGGAGGGCCCCCCACAGGCCCTGGACTGGAGGGAGGCAGCCCGGGTTTGCTCAGATGAAGGAAGTTCGTCCTCCTGAATCAACAGCTGCCCGGTCTCTGGGACCCAGGGAGGCCGGCAGAGCAAGTGGGCGGGGAGAGAGCTGGGCCTCTGAGCAGCGCCCTTCTGTGCCCTGAGGACAGCCACCCAGGCAGAAATAAAGGACAGAAGCCTGTTTCTCTGGAAAGCCAGGAGAGCCCTTATCTCCCACCACGCAGCTCCCCCAGGCTCCGAGGTGGCACCGCAGGGCGCGGGGCGTGGCATGCTGGGTGGGCCGCCCCTGGAGAGTATGAGGGTACCCCAGTCAGGGAGGCGGGTGTGCCCGTGGTTCGCCCTTGGGGGTGGTGTGCGCAGTGCTGGGGGTGCATGGCCAGTGGGTGTGTGCCTGGGGTGGGGGGAGCAGGGGGCGGGGCGTGGGGGTGGGGGCAGGAGCTGGGGAGCAATGGGGAGGTGCGTAGGCGGCCTGTCCATCCTGGCCCCTCTCCCCCCAATGCCCCGGCAGGACGCTGTGGCCCAGGTTTTTCCCCAGAGGGAGGAGCTTCGTAGGGTTATTGGCCTGCGGAGACTTGGGGCTGCCATTTCCACGACCCTGGCAGACACCCCGGCGGAGCAGGTGGCGGTTTGCACAGATTAACTCCCAGGGGTGGGCTGGGCGCGAGGCAGAGGGGCGCCGTGCGGGCGGTGACTGTCGGGCCAGCCGGGCGAGGAGCTCAGGCCAAGGGCCAGACAGCCTTGGGGTCTGCTTGGCATTTGGGGATTTGGTTCCGACTGCAGGGCTGCATCCTGGGGGATGTGCCCTCTAGTTATGTGCCACAAAGTAGCCATCCTCTGGCCTCTGCTCAGCGTGCGAAGGCAGCATGGGGCCCTGTGGGTGCATGTGTGTGTCCATGTCCCTGGGACGCAGCCTGCTGGCTGGAAATTGGGCACCAGCTGTCAGGCCCGGGCACCTGCCTGTAGGCGGCTCTGTTCAGAAGGCAGACCGGACGCCTCGCCCGTCCATGGCTGAGGCCCACGTCCGTGGTCACCTATGTGGGGGTTCAGCCGGGTTCTCGAGATGCAGACCGTGCTCTCCCTCCCCCGACCCCCTCTTCCAACAAAATGATACTTTTCTGTAAAGCCCCATTCCCAATAGATAAGCAGTAATCACAATTACACTTGCAAATACCTAATAAATCCTGAACTGGCTCTCAATGCAGGAACTCGGGAAACTTGCCTTTCACAAACAATCTGAGGAGCGCCATCGCTGAGGCTGCTTCCTTTTTTTAAGTAACATTTAACATCACCACGAGCGGTTTGTTGTTTAAAGGAACTGATGGCCCTGATGCTGTCCCGGCTCGCACGCCTCTCCCATGGCGGCCGTGCTAGCCCGCCGCCGCCTTTGCCTCTGCTGGCTTCCAAAGTGGCCGTGAACAAAGCTGGTGGCCCATGTGGAGAAGGTGGCTTTAAGAGATCTGTTGGTGTCCCTGCGATTGCCACCGGGAGGGTGCGTTGTCCCAGATCTCCCCGCGGAGAGCCAGACCAGCACCACGGCCACGGGCACGTGAAGCTCTCCCAGCCCCCTGGGCACCTGCAGTGCGGAGGGGGGGGATCCCCCAGAGCCCGGGGTCTGCGGACACGCTGCCGAGTGACGCGTCAAAGATGAAACGCCGCAGTTCTGGAGCCGTTTACGGTAAAATGGAAGAAAGCTGCTTCGGACAGTCTGGACCCCAGAAGGTCAGAAAGGGGAACTCGGTGTGAGCGGTGGCCCTGCCTGGGTCGCGTGTCCTCTGCGGTGCCCTGACCACCTCGGTGGCGCCCCCACCCCCAGGAGCGAACCCCATGCCTGTCTAATGTAAACCCCCCCCCTTCCGTGCAGAACGAAGGGTCTGCGTGACCTCAGGTCAAGCCAGAACGGACAGTCATATCGGTTGTATGGAGCCCGGTCCCTGCGCCCACAGCGCTCACAGCGGAGGCCTGCTCCTCGTGTCCCTGCGGAGCTGCTACAAGGCTGCTTTCTAGAGAATCTGGAAGCCACCTGCCACACCTCCGGCATTTTCTCTGCAACAAAACACTCGAGGCCTCTGTGCCCAGCCCACCGCTCTGCTCCGCGCCAGGGGCCGGAGACGAGTCGGGAGGAGCCTTCCAAGCAGAAATTATTATTGATCTAATCACATAATCAGCAGCAAACACTTCAGGCTGAGATAGCAAATCCACGGCAGCCGGCCCGCACAGCCACCCTCGCCAGCGAGCGGGGCTCACGCCTGGCACACGGGCAGAGCGCGGGGCCGCCCACACGGAGGCAGGGCCCCCCGCTCCCAGGGCTGGGATGGGCTTGGAGGTAACCGTTATCAACAGTGATAGAGCCACGTGTCTGTTAAACATGACGACATTGGCAGGAGGACTATAGAATGCTTTCTTGCCATGATCTGGAAGCATCTTTCAGACAAAACTCTGCTTGAAATCGATTGTGTGCAAGGAGCCTCCTGCCGTGGCCGTTTGGTGTCACACAAAAGGGGTGAGTGTCTCCCTGTGATCTTTAGCCAGAACCCGTTTATCTAATGAGGCCAGAGCTTTAATTTCTCTTCACATCTAACCCAGAATCGATGCTCTGTACTCGGGAAAGTGCGCGAGCGGCCGTGTGGCCATGTCCTGGGGAGCGGCGGCCGTGTGTCCTCCGCAGACCTGGACCTGCCCCGGCGGCTCCTCCCGGTGCACCCGGGCAGGCTGGGCGCGGGGGGCAGGACCTCGAGGCAGTCCACCCTGGAGCCACGTGGCCACGAGACCGAGTTTCCCACGTGGCAGCCCGTAATGATCCCAAGTAGGGTGAGGAGTGACCTGACTACAGATCTGGGTGGCCTTGGGGTCACGGAGGGTCGCACAGCAGGCCCTGGGGGTGGGATCCAGGGAGGGCGCCGGGGTACCGCACCGTCATGGAGGGTGCCTGAGGCCCAGGCTCCGGTGAGGAGAGGGGGCCCTGCGCCTCCAGGAGCGTCTCTGGACGCGGGCGAGCCTGGCCACACTTCACCTCCGGAACGCGAGCTGGCACCCACGGCCGTGCTGGGGCTCGGGTGCCGCACAGGCGTGGGGGCACCCCCCGGGCCATGCAGGCAGGTGCCTGCGGCCTGCACCCCCACCCGTGGGACCCGCATGGCCAACACACGGGGTCACACTGAGCCCCTGCAGTCAGTACAGTCCTGTCAGGGTCCCACGCAGGGAGTGTATCCCTGCCCCTGGGGTCACAGGTCACAGGTCACGGTCACATGTCCCTAGGTCACAGGTTCCGGGTCACTGATTCATAGGTCACAGACACTAGGTCGTAGTTCAGAGGTCATAGGTTTTCATTGTATTGTGTGCATTATATTCTAAAACATTTCTTTGTCATCAGGTTTAAGTTATACAACTTGAAAAATTTATTTTTCTCCTTTAAATCTTATGTCCCCCCAGTGTCTGCGCTCCGTGGAACAGTTCTTTGAAAGTCCTGGGAGCGCCAGGAGCGTGTCCGATGGGCCGGTCCCTCCTCGGGCAGCAGGCAGCCAGGCCGGCTGGAGGGACGGTCCGCCTCCCTCCAACCTGCCTGCAGCGCGGGCACCGGCGGCCTCTGCATCTGGTGTCACCCAGCTGTGGCTGCGGCCTGTGGGGCGAGGCAGCCCGCTGTGGGCTCCTGGTGGCGACCCCCCCCCAGTGTCCCTCGCGGCGCCTGGGGAGTGTGGCCCCTCACTGCGAGGACCCGCACTGCCCTGCGCACACCGAGCACCCCACCGCCAGGCCTGGGCCGCATCCCGCCCGCGGGCAAAGGAGGCTCTTGTGCCGAAGACGAGGGCGGGGACACGGGAAAGCGGAGAGGAGCCGCCGACCCTCGCTCCTGGGGCCGCAGCCACGGACCAGCCGGGCATGTGCACCCAGGGCGCGCTGGGCCCCTGGAGGCGCGGGACCTACACCCGCTCAGGCCACTCGGCGCTCGGCGCCCGCCCAGCAGGCCCTACAAACCTTCCAGCCGGTGCCCGCTGTCTCCTCTCCTGGAGATCACAGCGGGGCCCGGGCAAGGGCCGGATGTGCCGCCCCAGCTCCGTCCCCGCGCACCGCCCGGTTCTCCGCCCCCGCCGCCCGCACCGGCCCCTCCAAGCTGCTTCTACACCGACAATGCGTGTCACCTACCAAGTTACAAGGGAGGCGCGGAGACCGCGGAGGCCGAGGTAATGAGTCCTCTCCCCCTCGCGGCCCCGGGAGACAAATGCTAACACTGCGCTGTGGTTTTAGGGGAACCCTCTCCTCCCGCTGAAGTCACATCACTCCCTAAACACCGAGACGCACCCCGCGTCCACGCGGCGGCAGCCCTGTGTCTTGGCCACACCACTGGGAGCCGCTCTTTCCAACAGAAAGAGGATGGGGTGCGTGGAGGCTCGTATCTGAGAAAAACCTCTGCAGGTAAGTGCTTATCGGTCCGATGGCCGAATCCGCCTCCCCCAAATGCTTAGAACGTTGTGGGGACACCTGACCCAGAAGGGGCAGTGCTGGGAGGAGGCCGTTTGCCTGTCGGGCTCTGCCCTGGGGGGTCAGGCCCCGGGGTCCCGTGGCCGCCACTGCGTCCGTGGTGGGAGTCTAACGGCCTCACTGCACTTACCTCCGTGTGAGGCAGTCGGGAGGCTCCCCGGACTGTGTGTGCACAGGACGCCCCCCTCTTCCCCCCAGAGCCTGGAGTGTGAGGGCCCCGGCTGGTTCCGGCGCATCCCCTCCTGCTGCCCCGTGCCGGTGACGGTCGGTCATGTCACCATGATTTCCTAAACGTGCCCATTTTTCCTCCTCACAGGTCCGTACCTTTGGTTATGTGGGTGTATCCTGCAGCGGCCTTCCCACAGTCATTGATTCTGCAAACCCACCCTGTGCGCCGGCCCTGGACAGCCCTCACCTGTCAGCAGCACGTCCACGCAGGTCTCCTGTGTACCCCCCCCCCCCGCCCCCGGGGCCACTTGGCTGCAGCTTAGAACTGAGAGCTGTGGCCAGAGCAGGTGCTCAAACCCGTCTGATGAATCATTAGTAAAAAAAAAAAAAATAAGTACTTAGGGGCGCCTGGGGGCTCAGTCGGTTAAGCAGCCAGCTGCAGCTCAGGTCATGATCTCACAGCTTGTGAGTTCGAGCCCCGTGTCCAGCTGTGTGCTGGCAGCTCAGAGCCTGGAGCCTGCTTCCGATTCTGTGTCTCCCTCTCTTTCTCTCTCTTTGCCCCTCCCGCTCTCACGATTTTTGTTTCTCTGGCTCTCTCAAACAGAAAAAAATTTAAAAAGTACATTAAAAAATTAAAATAAAAAACTAAAAGATTTGAAGAGCTCCCATTGTTAGTATTTTACATGATCGAACTGTTTTCGTTATGCGCACATCCCGTCTCAGGGCGGCTGGGAACGCGGGGGTGCCCCGAGGGGGCGTGAGGAGCCCGTGGCCTCCCTGTGCTCTGGGCCACTCTCCCAGAAGCTGTGACCATTTCCAAACCAAAAGGTTAAGAAAAACAGCACCTTTCCCCACCTGGGACGCGTTTATGTTGCCTGCATCGGTCTGCTTGTCCAGTCAGGCCGCGGGGCCGTCCTGGTCTGTGGGGGGCGAGTCCGGGAGGGGGTGCTCCATGCGTGGGGCCACGCGGCTTGCGTGAAGCATGTCGACCCTGCCAGGTTGTCACGTGAACACGTCACTGTTTGAAAACCTGCTTCTCGGATGAAAGAATCAGGTCATGTGAGTACCTCAAAGGGCCGAGTACTGATTTCCGGATCGCGGACGCCCTGCCGTCCGGGTCCAGCCAGGCCGGCCGTCGAGGGCGCCGGAGAGCGGGCGCGGGCGGGGGCTGCCCTCACGCGGGGTCTCCTCGCCGGGGAGGGGTCTGCGGGCGCCGCTGCCGCCTCGGCCCGGGAGGAGGGAGGCGGCGCGTGGCCCGCGGCTCTTTCTTTATGAGAACATCTGTCTGGGGCGGGACAGCTGGGGACGCTCCTTGGAAGGGATTTTACTACTTGGAATTTGTCTCAGCAAATAGATTTACTTCTGTGTATCATTTTCTCCTGTCAACAAAAAGGGGGAAGAAGTTAGGCTTATAAACAATTTTCCGTTATTGTGGTTACTTTTATTCATAGATTATGAATGTGCTGTGTATGCTTATGTATCTTACAGAAGATGAACCGAATTCTATGAAATGTTGGATCTCCAACCAGAGGGAAAAAATGTGTAATTTTGGTCCATTCTGGCCTGTTTGTTTCCAATGTCTATGCCAAACTAGCTAAATTTATCAAAGACATTTCCGGAAATTGGGAATAGAAACATTCATTTGAAAATATTGTTCTTAATGTTGAAAGTTTTCTTCAAAGCAGAGCTGTGCTAATAGCATTGTTTCCTCCGGCCATTTAAACGCCCTCCACACTGGAGAAACAGAAAGACCAAATTCATTAGGGATAAATTATTAAGTTAAATCTTCAAAGCAAAAGCTTAAAGAAGGAAAAGCTCACCAAATGGAAAGAGAGGCACAGCGAGCCGCACAGACCTTCACACCATTGTTTGTGTATTATTACAGCTATTATAACTAATTGATGCACTAGCGGCTAATTAGTAGCCGGGCTGCTCCAAATGTTTTGCAGGACAATTATGCTGCGCTGTTTCCAAAAGGCTCTGCATTTAAGGGCGGTATTTGTCTACCTCTGCTTACCGGCCTGCGCGCCCCCGGCTCACTGCTCCTGTGCCTGGAAATGACAGGGGGGGCGTCACACTCCACACCGCCCCGTTTTCTTTGCCCAAATACAAATCTACTTATGGCCTTTGTGTATTTCGCGGCGGGCAGAAGACGGGGCGCCCCGGGATCAGGAAGCGCTTCGACACAAAACCGGCGGCCCCGGGGAGCGGCCCCACGCCAAGGGCTCCGGCGCCATGGATGAGCCAATGGGGTTGTGGTGTTTGTGCGCCCCCTACAGGGACAGTGCGCCTGGACACAGATGCATCCGCGACGATGACGTTGTCCTCAGGGTTTTCTAATTTTTGTGTTTTTAAACCATCAGCTGGATGAAGACAGAGAATTCGTGTCTTAGGCCAGAGCGGCGCCTGGAACAGCCGAGTGCCGCCCAGACCCGGCTTTGCTGGAAGCCTCCCTGTTTCCTCTTCCGGGCCGTTTCCGGAGCCGTTTCCGGAGCCGTTTCCGGAGCCGTTTCCGGAGCCGTTTCAGGAGCAGTGAGGACTGCGTGTGCGCAGGCGGCCTCAGCCTGGTGCGGACAGGACCGCCCTGACCTCTGGTTCCGGTTTCTGCGTGAGCCGAGTGGGCACAGGGAGGGTCACGCTTCCGTGGAACACGATGCGTGCGCGGTTACACGCGGGCCACGTGACCGTGACTGGCCCCGCCCCGCCCCCAGGGACTAGCGTCTCTACCCCGCCCCTCAGCAGCCCGTGTGGCCAGACCTCTGCTGGGAGAATGAGCTAGAAAAACACGCGTGTCCCGGACCCTGATTCTAGGCCCGGGGATTTTATACGACGTGTGGAAGGTTGGGCCTCCCGCAAGTTAGACTGACGGCCAGTGAGTCTCCGTGGTGACTGCTTCGTGGTGACGGGTCCGCGAACCCCGCACACCGCCGCGGTGCTCGGCAGGTACTTGCTGGAAGTGACGCTCCTGCTCTGACGCACGGGCTCCGATTCAGGGGCGTCACGGCAGCCCACACGGGGCTCTGGGGCGAGCCACCCGTGGGGGCCTCGGAGCCCACGGAGCAGACACCGTCCCCCGCTCCCCCGAGAGAGCCCGGCCCGGGCTAACTGGTGTGTCGCCGCAGGTGGTCCCTGGCGGGCTGGGGCCTCACCTCCTGTCCCCGGGGCGCTCGGCCATCTTCTTACCAGTTCACGAGAGAAACCCCTGTGAGTCCGGAGAGCACCTTTCAGGTTGAGACTCTGCAGACCCGTCTGGAGCCGCGGGCAGCCAGGGACAGAGTGAACAATGCCATTTCCTCTGAACAGCTTGTTTTGGAGAAATGTCATTCTCTGAATTAGACTTGACGTCTGGAAGGGCTTCTTGGAGGAGGCACACTGAAGCTACGTGTTGAAGGATGAGTAGGAGCTGGGTGAATAACTCGAGGACAAGCATTTCGGGCAGAGGGAACAGTATTGGGAAGGAACGGAGGCAAGGAGCCAAGTGTTTATGTGGGTGCCAGATGCGGGCAGGGGGCTCAGAGCTAATGCCAGGGGTGCCCTCTCTGCTGGGGGTGTGGGGAGCTGCTGACAGACCCCTGCTGGGTGTGACTGGAGCCCGACCAGCTGGACGCAAGAGGCAAGCGCAGGCGCAGAACGAGGCGCAGACGGGAGGGGCGGGATCAGGCCCTGGAGGTGTGTCCACCTCCAAGGGGGGAGGGGCTCCAGGGTCTCAGGGCTCCAGGCCGGACCCTGGGATGGTCCTGCTGTTCCCCAGGGGGATACAGCAGGGGGGGGGAATGTCGGGAGGTCCCACGGGTCCGTGCCTGCAGGGTGTGGAGGGGTCTTGGAGAACCTGTCGGGGTCATGAGCGTAGAGGCAGTCAAGCTGCGATTTGGACGTGGTCTCCCGGGAGATGGCTTGGAGGTGGGGGCGCCCCGCAGGCGTCTGCACGGCTCTCCAGGGCCCTCGTTGCAGGGGAGGCTTGGGGCTCTGTACCTGGGGCTTCCGAGAAGAGCGGCGGCCCCGTTTCAGCTCAGCTGCCCCCCCAGGAGGGGGCACCTCCTACTCTTGCTCCCCTTCCTCCATTTCCCAACCAGCTGATTTCTATCTGGCGAGTCGTGTGTGCCCAGGACATCTGTGGGCCCCTCCCTCCCGCCCACCTGTCCCGCTGGGCCAGGCCCAGGAGAGAGCTCAGCTGGGGTCCGGCGGGGCCCTTCCCGGGATGCCTTGCCCGCCGCCTGGCAGGTGCCCTTATTCCCGCCGCCGGAGCCGCGCGTCTGTCTCCCGTGCGTGGACTTCTCAGCGCCCTCGAGGCCCGGCAGCCACGCGAGGCCTGCTGCCTGCAGCCACCTGCCCTGGCCCCGCGTCCGTGAGGCCCGCGAGGTCCCACGTCACGTCGCCTAAGACTCTGCCCAGCTGACCAGCGGGAGAGCTGCGGGCCCTTCCTTGTGACCGGAGACCGGGCGGGAGGTAGGTGTTCTTCAACAAGCGAAGCCCAGATTCTGCAGAAAATACACCTACCGAGATAATTCAATTTCATCTGTAAAATGTGGCTTTATTCAGAAATTGTCAGTGATATGATACAGCTAATTCAGGCATGCCTGGTGTTAACAGTCTCATTAGAGGAGATAATATTGCACAAGAAAAATAAGAAATCATTATGATGAATGTCTCAACATTACATTACATGTTAATGAAGTGTAAATGATCTAATTATTTTTGAAAGAATACAGATTCGATTAAACTGTCGGAATTAAATTGGAAAGGACAGCCTATTGTACTTTTTATGTACAGACAAGTTAGCGTTAATTAGGCACAATCTACAGGAACAAATGAGGCACAACCCTGGTGAACAATCGTGGATCCACTGCTCAAGGCAGGTTTCATCAAGAATTATATTAGGGAAAACGTGTAAGGCGACCTCGCACCGGGCGCGGCGTGGAGGCCCGGCCCCGGGGGCCCCGTCCGCGCGCCCCGTCCGCGTGCCCGTCCGCGCGCCCCAGCGGCTCCGTCGGGCGCCCCGGCGCCACGCGCAGAAATCCCGATGCTGCCGATCAGGGGCGGTGATTGATTTTCATTGTCTGTCCCTGAAATCGCTTCCGGGAGGCAGCGTGACCTGGCTGGTCACTTCCGTGGAAGGCTCGGGCCTTCAGAGGTGACCGCCCTGCCTGCTGTCCCCACCGGGTCTCCAAAAGGGACGCTCTTTGCTGTTATTGTCACTGTCATGGCAACGCGGCGGCCACCTCCAGCCACGCCTCTCCAGGTGCCCTGACTGAGCGGAGGGAGGACTTGGGTTTCCCTCCCATTATGTGCTTCAGCTCAATCGACCCAAAGAGGAGGGAGATGAGGGGGAGGCGGGGGAAAGAGGAGGAGGGCGAAGCAGAGGAGGAGGAGGGGGAGGAGCAGGGGG
>PISW01013678.1:0-24918 GCA_004023785.1 Mungos mungo
TCCCAGAGATTTTGGATAGTTGTATTTTCGTTTTCGTTGGCTTCCATATATTTTTTAATTTCTTCTCTAATTGCCTGATTAACCCAATCGTTCTTTAGTAGGGTGGTTTTTAACCTCCACATTTTTGGAGGTTTTCCAGACTTTTTCCTGTGGTTAATTTCAAGTTTCATAGCATTGTGATCTGAAAGTGTGCATGGTAAGATCTCTGTTTATACTTATGGAGGGCTGCTTTATGCCCCAGTATGTGATCTTTCGTGGAGAATGTGCCATGTGCACTTGAAAAGAAGGTGAATTTCCTAACTTCAGGATGCAGAGTTATAAATATATCCATCAGTTCCATCTGTTCCAATGTGTCGTTCAGGTCCATGGTTTCTTTAGTGATTTTCTGTCTGGTTGATCTATCCATTGCTGTCAGTGAAGTATTAAAGTCCCCTGCAATTAGCACATTCGTATCAATAAGATTGTTTCTGTCTGTGATTAGTTGTTTTATGTATTTGGGTGCTCCCGAATTTGGCACATAGATGTTTATAATTGTTAGCTCTTCCTGATGGAGAGACCCTGTAATTATTATATAATGTCCTTCTTAATCTCTAGTTACTGCCTTTACTTTAAAGTCCAGTTTGTCTGAGATAAGTATGACTACTCTGGCTTTCTTTTGGCTTCCAGTCGCATGATAGATATTTCTCCATACCCTTACTTCAACCTGAAGGTATTTTCAGGTCGAAAATGAGTCTCTTGTAGACAGCAAATAGATGGATTTTGTTTTTTTATCCATTCTGCTACCCTGTGTCATTTGTTTGGAGCATTCAGTCCATTTACATTCAGTGTTATTATTGAAAACTGTGGGTTTAGATTCATTGTGTTCTCCATAGAACTCATGTTTATAGTGGCATCTCTGGCACCTTGTATTCTTTGCAACTTTTCCTTCATAGTGTCCCTCTTAGGATTTCTTGTAGGGCCGGTTTAGTGGTCATGAATTCTCTCAATTTTTGTTTATTTGGGAACACCTTTATCTCTCCTCTATTTTGAATGACAGGCTTGCTGGATAAAGGATTCTTGGCTACATGCTTTTTCTGTTCATCACATTGAAGATTTCCTGCCATTCCTTCCTGGCCTGCCAAGTTTCATTAGATGGTCTGTAACCACTCTGATTGGTTTTCCTTTGTATGTGAGGGCTGTTTTCTCCCTAGCTGCTTTCAGAATTCTCTCTTTATCTTTATATTTTTCCAGTTTCACTATGATATGTTGTGCCGAAGGCCGATTCAAGTTACGGCTTAAGGGGGTTCTTTGTGCCTCTTGAATTTGAATGTCTATTTCTTTTCCCAGATTTGTGAAATTCTCAGTTATAATTTGGTCTAGTATCCCTTCAGGCCCTTTCTCTCTGTCTTCCTCTTCAGGAATTCCTATGATAAGGATGTTGTTCCATTTGAATGTATCACTCAGGTCTCATTTTCTCCTTTCCTGCTCCTGGATCAATTTCTCTCTTTTTTTTCTGGCTTCCTCTTTTGCTATAACTATGACTTCTAATTCACCTATTCTTCTCTTTGCCTCTTCAATCCTTGAGGTGGCCACCTCCATTTTATTATTCACCTCACATATAGCCTTTTTTTTAACTCATCACACCTATTTCCAAAGTTCCTAGTCATTGTCTCAGTTGCTTCTCTGAGGCTTTTTTCAAACCCAGCAATTAATTTTATAACAAGGTTTTAAAATTCTTGTTCCGTTATGTTGTTTAGATCTGTTTTGAGCAGTTCTGTAGCTGTGACTTCTTCCTGGAGATTCTTCAGAGGAGAGTTCTTTCGTTTTGTCATTTTGGCTAGTTTTCTGTCTCTTGTCAGTTTTAAAAAGCTCATTGTGTGCTGTGCACCTGTTAATATTGCTCTGTTAAAGGAGGCTTATTGACTGTCCAGGGCCTGTCATTTCAGGAAGTGTTCTTTTAATGGTGTCTCTCAGTTTCTCTTGTTGTACCTTTGATTATTGTATTTCCCTACTCAGTGATATTTGGGACTCGCTGTTATGCGCACTTTGGCTTTTTTCTTGGGGTAGCCCTGAAAAGAAAAACAGACAGACAAACACAGAGGGAACAGAGGCACACAAAGGCACAGACAAATCAAACAAACAAACAAGTTAAAAGGGGGAAAGGAAGAAAAGAAAAGGGAGAGGAAAGAGAAGAAAAGAAGAGAAGAAAAAAAATTAAAGGGGGGCAGAGACAACAAAGGACAATGGACAGTCTAAAAGTGTATAATCAGTCGAGGGGAGAGATAAGGATGAGATAAGGGAAAATATATCTGGATGGCAAGAGGAAAAAAAAAGAGGGAGAAAGGAAAAGGGAAAATAAGGAGTAAAAATTTTAGAAAAAAAATTTTAAAAGTAAAAAAGGTAATAATAATTAAAAATAAGTACAAAAAAAAAAGCAGCAGCTCCCACTCGCAGATAGGCATGGTTTGGTGTCTGTAGGTCTAGGGGGCTGGTCTCAGAGGCCCCACTTGGGTGGCACCCCAAGCTCTGCTGGAACTAAGTGCTGCAGGCCACTCTAATGAGTCCGATCTCTTTGTGCCACAGCTGAGCCAAGCTGTATTTTCCAGGCCCGCCTCAGTTCAAAATCCTAGTCTATGCACTTTTATGCTACCACAGATGAGATGTCCTTGCTTTAGCAGTTGGCTTCTTAGCCAGGATCTCATAGTGGGAGGGAGTAATTTCTCTTGGCGCTGGCAGGGATTTGTGCTGTTGCTGCTGGAGGCGAGGTGCACTGCAGGATGCGAAGTGCATGCCCTCACAGACACTGCTGCCAACTCCCAGCCCCCAGTCGGGCTCACGTAGTGAGAGGGAGCAGTTTCTCTGGGGCCAGCTGGGATTCGCACTGCTGCTGCCTGAGGCGGCAGGGCGCTGTCGGAAATGATGTGCGCACTCCTGCAGCCACAGCCGAAGCGTGCACTCCTGTCTCTACCACCACCAACTCCCTACCAGGATCGCGTAGGGGTGGGGACTACTTTTTTCCCTGTTGGCACCCGCGATTCGCGTGGCCAATGCTGGAGGTGAGATGCGCTGTGGAAATAAAGTGCGTGCTCCCACTCCCGCAGCGGAGGCCAAAGTGCGCACCCCCAGGGCTGTGGACTCCCTGCTGGGATTGTGCAGGGGTGGAGGCTTTTTTTTCCCTTGTGCCACCCAGGTTCGGGTTTTGGGCTGCCCAGCGGTTATATATGGAGTGAGAGTTTTTTTCTCCATGTAGGGTTAAACGCTCTTTATCTCTTTTCTAGAGACAGTACTATCAACGTGTTCAGTTTCACTTTCTCTTCTCTTTATCTCTCAAGGTCTCCTTGCGCTTTCCCTGTGTTGGGCTGGGGCTCCCACCTCCTCTGCCCTCCTCGGGCTGGCCTCTTTTCCAATCTCCCCAGTTCGCACTCACTCAGGCATCTTTGAGGTTGTCTTCTTTCTGGAGTCTGTATTTTCTCCTTCCACTCTTGCAGATGAGAGTAATGTCCTTCTCAGTTCGATAGATGGAGCAGGCGAAATTTACAGAGCTCCCTTCCTCTCTGCCATCTTGGCTTCTCCCCAAGTGACTTTAAAACAAATAACTTGACTCTATTTCCCTAAGCAGGACATAGTCTAGGGACAAAAGAACTGCAATATAGACATAAGCATACACATAAAAATCTTTAAAAATTATTTTTGATAATCACATTGGTGGTAGAGGTTTGATATCATGATTTCTTTTTAAATAGGCTTCATGCCCAGCCTAACACTGAGCTGGCCCAAGATGGGGCTTGAACTCACGACTCTGAGATCAAGACCTAAGCTGAGATCAAGAGTCAGACCTGTAACTGACTAAGCTACTGAGGTGCCCAAGAGTTTTAGTATTATTATTCTGAGACTGTTCATATGTATTGTAGGATGAAGCAAATGAGTAATTTACATTGGTATTATTGAGAACTGAGATTTCTGACATGACAGAAAGGAGATCTAGGTGTTACACAGATGAGGTTGTCCTGAATTTGAACTGGAAGTGTGTGGTAGGCAGAATTCTATAATGATCCTCACTGAGACAAGCCCTTGAGAAATCTCTTCCCCTTGAGTGCAGGCAGAACCTGTGAATATGATGAGGTGTCACTCCTGTGATTAGGTTACATTACATGGCAGAAGGACATGATAAAAAAGGGAAATAAATGGATTTTACACATATAATTTAGGTTCTGAGGGTGCCTCGGTGGCTCAGTTGGTTGAGCATCTGACTTTGGCTCCAGTCATGATCTTGCAGTTCATGAGTTCAAGCCCCATGTTGAGCTCTGTGCTGACAGCTCAGAGCCTGAAGCCTGTTTTAGATTCTGTCTCTCTCTTTCTCTGACCTTCCCCAACTCGTGATCTCTCTCTCTCTCTCTCAAAAATAAAAGTAAAACATAAAAAATTAAAAATCATAAGTAAAGTTCTAAAATCAGTTAACTTTAATCAAGAAGATTATCCTTTGCAAGCATGGCCTAATCAGGTAGCCAGTTAAAAGAGGCACCTAGGTGGCTCAGTTGGTTGGGCATACAGCTCTTGATTTTGGCTCGGCCACAATCCCACAGTTTGTGAGATTAGGCCCTGCATCAGGCTCCATGCTGACAGTGCGGAGCCTGCTTGAGATTCTCTCTTTCCTCTCTTTACCCCTCCCCAGTTTGTGTGCATGTTCTCTCTCACGCACTCTCTCTCAAAATAAATAAACATTTAAAAATAAAAAATAAAAAAGGTTCTAGAATTCAAGACTTTAGATGGCAAACCCTTATACACTTTTAATTCAGAAAGTAACCAGACTTGCTAACCACCACTGCTATTTGATACAAAGGCAGAGGACTGCTCAATGTAATGCCATGAAAAAGAGATTGGAAGGAAAGAAAGAAATGTGTTGTTGTCACTTATATGGAAAACCCAAGATAATTAGCAAGTTATTAGATTTCACACAAGTTCAGGAAGATTGCCACATAGAAGGACAACAAACAAAAATCAATAGTACTCCTCCATACCTTCAAAACCCAGTAAATAACATACAATTTATAGTAGTTATAAAACTATAAAATACATAGAAATTAAACTACCCAATAATGAACATAGACTTTCTGGATGAAAATGTAAAACTCAATTAAAAGGCATAAAAGAAAACCTGAACAAATGAGAACCTACTGTATGTTTATTGTTAGAAGAGCTTAACATCGTAAAAATAGCAATTGTCTCAATACTAACCTATAAATTAAATGTAATTGCATTATAATCCTAGCAGAAGAGAATTTGATTCTAAAATATATATGGAATAAACTATATATGGAGGAACACATATCTACAGATAGTTAAGACACATATCAAAAGAAGAGTAAAAGGTTAGATGCACTCTACCAAATAATGAGACATATTGGAAAGCTGGAGTAATCAGCTAAATGTTGACTCTCACAACATATGCAAAAAAAAAAAAAAATCCTCTAAGGATATTAAGTCTTAAATTTGAAAGAAAAAAATTGTAAAGCCAATAGAGGGAAATGTGGAAGAATATCATTGGGACTTTAGAAGAGTTTATCTTTTTTTAGGGAAGATTTTCTTTTAAAAGATGCCAAATGTACAAATTTTAAGGGGGAAGAAGCCATGGATTTGATTAAATCAGATTGTTTCTGTCTTCTGGAGGCCATCAACAACACAACTCATAGGTGAACAAATGGGAAAGCTTATTTGTAATATTCAAAGTCAACACAAAATAAAGATTTATCGTTTAAAAATTCTAAGATAGCTCTAAGGAAAAGATAGGAAATCTAACAGAAAACAAAATGAGCATAGGATATGATGAGGCAATTCACAGGGGAAATCTGAATGACTAATAAGTCTACTAAGAGACTTTAAACTCATTAGTAATCAGTGAAATGTAAATTAAGGCTAAATACCATTTTACACATCTCAGATTGGAAGAAAGAAAAGGGAGAATCAGGTGTCATTCACTGCTGGCAGCGACTAGGGCACAGGACGTTTAAGGTGTTCTTGGCGGGAGTGTAAATTGGGCAGCCATCCAGAGAGCACTTGGCATCGCTGCGTGGAAACAGGAATACGGAGCCCTAAAATCCAGCAGTTCTGCTCCTGAGCTTATACTTAAAAGAAACTTAGGGCCATTGTCAGAATCAAGTGAGCAACATTTAGGAATCAAGTCAAATATTTGTTCTTTTGTCCCATCCTTCTTGGCAAACTCTTATTTCCAAGTGGCTCTCAGACACTTTCACCTGGAAGTGGCGAGGTTGGCAAAAGGGATCTCGAAATGCAATTTCACAAGCGGACTGACTGCCGAAGCTTACCCTGTTGTCAACCACATCCACGTTAAACCTTCTAGGAGCAACAATACTGTATACCCTTTGGGTACCTCGCCATTTGTTGAGAATTTTTGGATGTGTGATCTCATTTCAGCTATTCAATCATTCTGTGAGGAAGGTGCCATGAACTCATTTTCACAGATAAAAAATAAAGGCTCAGAAGATACAAATCCAAAGAAGTCTCACAGCTACCACCCAGGACGGTCAGAGTTTATTGGATCAGATGGCTAGGGAGCACAACGACTTGTTCGGCTATAGTAGTTCTCTTTTGGTTGTAAACAACAAAATTCAGTAGGCACGACTGAGGGAGGAAGGCCCTGAGAGACGTGGAAGGCTTTCATTTCTACCCAAACTGCAGCTGCTCTTGTCTTGACTTTCCTGATCCAGAGCTTCTCGTTTTCCCTCGCTCTGTTCTAGGCATTGACCCCGCCAGTTCCCACCTCCCCAACCTCATCTACCATCATCACTTCCTCCCAAGGTCTCGCTTAGCAGAAACCGCCACCTGTGTGGGTACCACGGCTGCCTGAAGGGCATTCGCCTTAGCAGGATCTCAGAAAAATTTGAAAAGTGTGATGGAGAGAAATAGTACAAAGAAAAAGAAAGTGCCAAAAGAACACACAAATGGACACAAGCACAAGAAAAGGAGCTCGATAGCATTGACTTCGGTGAAATGCAGGTTAAAACTACAATGAGGGGCACCTGGTTGGCTGTCAGTGGAGCACGTGACTCTCAATCTTAGGGTCATGAGTTCAAGCCCCACATTGGGCATAGAGCTTATTTTAAAAAGCACACACACAATGAGATACCTCTATGGCCAGCAGGATAGCTAAAATGAAACAGATTTGCTTACAAAGTGTGGGCAAGGATGTGGAGCATTTGGAATGCTAGTAGAAAAGTAAAATGATACAGTCACTTTGGGAAACAGTTCGGCAGTGTCTTTAAAAAGTTATATATATATATATATATATTCATCATATGACCCAGCAATTCCACTCATAGATATTTATCCCCACCCCCACATGAAAATTCATATGTCTTCACAAAGATTGTACACCAATGTTCATAGAAGTTTTATTCAAAATAGAACAAGAAATAAGCCAAATAACCATGCATGGGTGTAAATACAAAAAGATTACAGTAAATTCATTCAATGGTCTCCTACACAAAATGGCAACATTTACTGTTATATGCCAAGACATGGTATGTGGGCCACCCATTTTGGGCATCTATATATTATATACAGTGAAATAATTAATGATGCTTGTATATTTGTGGTTTGGAATATTTACATTGCAGTTCTAGGATTTTTTTTAATGTTTTCTATTTATTTTTGAAAGCACGAGCAGGGGAGGGTTGGAGAGAGAGGGAGATACAGAATCTGAAACAGGCTCCAGGCTCTGAGCTAGCTGTCAGCACAGAGCCTGATGTGGGGCTCAAACCCACGAACCGTAAGATCATGACCTGAGCCGACGCCAGACACTTAACCAACTGAGCCACCCAGGCGCCCCGCAGTTCTAGGATTAACTAGTCATTCCTTGTGGTGTGTTTCAAGTTTACCTAACAATAATTGTGTGGTATGGTAGCATGAGGAATGGCCCAACTATGTCCATGTCCCAATCCATGGAACTGAGGAATGTCACATTATATGGCAAGAGGGACTTTGTGGACATGATTAAGTTAAGGATCTTGAGGTGGGGAGATTATCCTGGTGGGTCTAGAGGTAGTCACAATGGTCCTCTCCAAAGCAACACAGGGAAACTCAGAGCAGAATATGATATGAAGATGGAGAAAAGGCCATAGGCCAAGGCACACCACTAAAAGCTACTAGAAGCTGAAAAAGACAAACAGATTCTTCCTTCAGAGCCTCCCAAAGAAAGCAGTCTTATCAACTTCTTTATGTTAGTCTATTTAAGCTGATTTTGGACTTCTGGCCTCCAGAACTATAAGACAATAACTTCATGTTGTTTTAAGCCACTAAAATTTTGGTCATTTGTTACAGTGGCCACAGGAAGCTAACACACTTGGGGTACTTGTTTACTATGCAAGTTACCATCTGTTGCTCCTATAAATTCTGCTTGCATTGATTTAAGCCTAGGCGTCTGTTTTATGACAAGGGTCAAGGTAATTCTTTTAGTTTATTTAGAGAGAGAGCGAGAGAGAATCCCTCTAACAGCAAACAGCGCAGTACAGAATTTTTGAGAAAAATGCCCTGAAGTGGGGCTCACGAACTGTGGGATCATGACCTGAGCCAAAAACAAGAGCTGAATGCTTAACCTACTGAGCCATCCAGGCACCCCCCTTTTAAAAAATGTTTTATTTATTTTTGAGAGAGCACAATCAGGGAAAGGGCAGAGGGAGAGGGACAGAGGATCTGAAGTGGGCTTCACACTGACAACAGCAAGCCCGATATGGAGCTTGAACTTAAGAACTGTGAGATCATGACCTGAGTCAAAGGCAGATGCTCAACTGACTGAGCCACCCAGGCACCCTAAGATGATTTTTATCCTCAGGTAAATTGGAGAACTACAGCTGTAGTGGAATGTGATAGTCCAGCCAAATTTCTCACCACCAATTTCCTGGTAATAGACTCCATCTGCTTTGATTTGGGTGTGAACACAAGAGGAAGAATTGACCAGTTCTGGCACTCCATTGCCCTTGAGCCTTAGACTGGTCCACAGGCAGACATATGGCCTACACTGGCCAATCACAATCCTTCTCTGTGAATTTATACATGGAAGTCATATTTCTTTTTTGTGCTCAGATTGCTATACTAGGATGGAGCATCAGTTTGCCCTTGCTGGCAACCATCTTGTCTGACTAGGTAGAGGAGGTCCTTCTGCATTAGTGAAGAGGATGATAAATAGAGGGGGAGTGGAGTTAAAACTTAGAAGAAGAGAGAGGGAAAAAAACCCTGATCTCCCTTGAGCTCTGGATCCAGTTGTATCTGATGCTGGTACCAATCCTGTTCTTTTGACTTAAAAGAAATCAAGAACTTCTGTTACTGTTTAGGTTCATTCAATTTGGTTTTTGTCCTCTGAAATATAAACACTACTATCATACTGAGGTGTTATACAAAATGGGTCCTTTACACTGGCTTTCTCTTCACCAGTTTCTATGCCCAACATCATATGCTTCATACTTGTCTATGCCAGTTTATACTTGTCTAATCAGAATTTATACACAACCTGCATAGAGATTTTAGTCATTCTGTGTCTACCACTCAAGCTAACTCCTTTACAGTATAAATACCTTCTCTCAACCGCACAGAGGCAGTCCCGTTCAACTAGATGTTGAGGCCACTTCTCTCTCTACTTTAGTCCTGCTCCCTCTCACCTATTCAATGACAAGAAATGCTGGGATTCTGGCTCTCTTTCAGGGAAAACAAACTGTGAGACTTTTATGATGTCTTTTATTCAATGTTTTATCTACAGAATACCTTCTGCAGTCATATTACATGGGGTTTTATAGGCATCTTTGGCCTGATGTGAGGAGCAAAGAGGTTGAGTGTTGACTAGAAGATTCTCCCCCCATCATTCAAGCTATCTAATAGGTGATTGCTTTTGATCTTTCCATTACAAAGTTTCTCAGTTCTAGCAATGCAGTTAAACATGGTTATCTGCAACATTTGCCAGGTATAAATCCTCATTGCCAGAGCAATGAGCCCATAGCATTTACAAAATGGGACTGACCAAGAATGGCCTGGCTCAAACACAGACCACCACTGGCAAATACGATCTGCTCCTTAGTAGAGTCAGGCTGTAAAACTTGGTGGAAGAAAGTGAGAATTCCTCATTTTTTCCTCTGCCAATAGAACAAAAAGGGTACTGGCTAGCAGTCAGGAAACCTGAGCACAGTCTTGGCTCTGTTACTTACTACCATTTAGCAAATTTAGGCAAGTCAGTCAACACCTCTTGATCCTTTTTTTCTTAAAATGTGTTTTTGAGAGAGAAAGAGAGAGGGAGGAGCAAAGAGACAGGGAGAGAGAGAGAGAGAGAGAGAGAGAGAGAGAGAGAGAGAGCAGGCTTTATGCTGTCAGCACAGGGCCTGATGCAACACTCAGTCTCATGAACTGTGAGATCATGACCTGAGGTGAAATCAAGAACTTAACCAGCTGAGCCACCCAGGTGCTCCGACACCTCTTGATTCTAATTTCTTCATCAATAAGATGGAATTCATCATACTCGCCTACTTGCCTATCTCACTGAATGACTGTAAGCATCAAACAAGGTATATAGATATTAGGGCATCTTGGTGACTCATTCAGTTGAGTATCTGACTCTTGATTTCAACTCAAGTCATGATCCCCGGGTCATGGGATTGAGTCCCACATCAGGCTTTGTGCTATCAGTGTGGAACCTGTTTGGGATTCTCTCTCTCTGCCCCTCCCCTACTCATGCTCTCTCTCTCTCTCTAAAAATAAATAAATAAACATTTTAAAAAGATATACAGATGTAAAGTATTATGCACTATACAAATGTAAAATTTTATTACAATGCTCTATTCTTAGACATCTTTATTCAAATCTGGGATTATAAGACTCTGACTATTTTAATTACAAAGATTGAAAAAGTGAATTGCTTCTCACAAATCACTTTATTTAATATCTATAAGTTATAATGCATTAGGAATTACCAAATGCAGAGTAGCAAGACATTTGGAACACCAGTTAGGATACTACCACATACAAATGACTGAAGATTCAAAGTGTGGATGCATACAACAATGTGAGTAGATGCTACAAATTTCTGCAAATGCCTAAAAATGGTCTTCAGCAGATGCCTCTACATTCCCTCTGGATTACAGCTTTCAAATAAAACAAAAACCCAATGGATTTGGACCAGAGATCTCTAAGCCTTCCTCCACCCCCACAACTGTCTTTATTTAGTCCTAAATTTAGAGCAGATGGAGAAACCAGCAAGCAAGACAATGCCTGCATCTGCTAATAAATTAATACTGCTGAGCCAGGCAAATGGAAAAAACTTGAGCAGTCTCTACATGATAGCTGTAAAGAATGCCTGCTCTTGAGGCATTTATAATCTATATAATTTAGACATAATATATTTTGCTAGCATTTATTAAGAACTGACTATGTGTTGGGCACTATGCTTAGTGTTACACTCATATCAACTCACTTACGCCTTCCAATGACCCAGTGAGACAGATACTATTATATTACCCAGTGTACAGAGGAGGACAATGAATCAGAGAATAAGTGATTTTGCCCAGAGTCACATGACTCGTGATACAGTTGGGATTTAAAAGGACAGTCTCTTAACCATCATGCTAAACTGCTCTTCTAAAAAGACACAGATAGATAGAAGGAATAGATTGTCCTATAATCACATTTAATATTTATCACATATTCTTTATTTTATATTATATTTTATTTATGTATACCACCTATATTATTTATATTATATGATCATATGATTGGTGGGCTAGGGAGAGGGGGAATAGGAAGTTGTTGCTCAATAGGTATAAAGGTTCAGTCATGCAAACTGAAAAAAATTCTAGAGGTCTGTTGTATAATAGTGTATTATTGGTAATAATTAACAATACTGTGATGTACACTTAAAAATTATTAGGACAAATTTATTCTGTGTTTGTTGGGTTTTTGTTTACTATTATAAAAAAGAAGGAGGAGTGCTTGGAGGGCTCGGTTCTTTAAGCATCCAACTCTTGATTTCAGCTCAGGTCATGATTAGGGTTTGTGGGACCAAGCCCCGTGTTGGGCTTTTGCAGCATGGAGCCTGCTTGGGATTCTCTCTCTTCCTCTCTCTCTGCCCCTCCCCTGCTCATGTGCTTACTCACTCTCTCTCTCAAAATAAATAAATACTAAAATATATATAATATCTTGCTCTCTCTGAAAGGGAGGAAGGAAGGAAGGGAAGAAGGGAGGAAGGAAGAATAAAGCCTGATCCATCAACTGATGAATAGCTAAACAAAACATAGTATGTCCATACAATGGAATATTTGCTATTCAGTCATAAAAAGAAATGAAGTTCTGATACATGGATATAACATGTGTGAACCTTGAAACTTGCTAAGTGAAAGAAATCAAGCACAAAAGAGCACACATTGTATAATTCCATTTATATGACATGACTAGAATAGACAAATCCACAGAGACAGAAAGTAGATTGGTGGTTGCCTAGGGCTAGGGGGATGGGAAGCTAAGAGATGATAGCTAACGAGTAAGGAGTTTGTTTCTGATGTGATAAAAATGTTCTAAAACTGATTGTGGTGATGCTTGCATAACTTTATGAATACACTGAAAGTCATTAAATTGTACACTTTAAATGAGTGAATTGTGGTATGTGAATTCTATCGCAATCAAAGAAAAATATCTTTTAAATTACATAGTGATTGTATTATTTTTCTATCATATTGTTATTGCATAACAAAATATCACAAAATCAGCAGCTTAAAACAACACCCATTTATTATCTCACCATTTTGTAGATGAGAAATCTGTGGTGGGTAGAAGAGGTTAGGACTACTGATTGAATTGCTTCTCGGCCTTTTGGCTACGATCAAGTGTGGGACTACTGATTGAGTTTTCTGCTTAGGGTGTTGCCAGTCAAAAATTAAGGTATTAGTAGGGCTGAGTTCTTATCTGGAGGCTCTGGGAAGAAAACGTTTCATTCATATTGTTGGCAGAATTAAGACACTTGCAGTTGTAGGACCAAAGTCCTGTTTTCCAGCTGGCTACTGGCAAAGCACACTTGCAGGTCCTTGAATGTTGCCCTTTCTGTTTTCAAAGCCTGGAATGGGCTCTCAAATATTCCTCATGCTTCAAACTTCTCTACCTTATCCTTCTACTACTGACCAGAGAAAATTCTCTGCTTTCAAATAACACTCCTGATTGAATCAGATCCACCTGGATAATTTCCATATTTTTTTTAATGTTTATTTATTTTTGGGAGAGACAGAGACAGACACAGAAAGACAGAGACAGAGACAGAGAGACAGAGTGTGAGCAGGGGAGGAGCAGAGAGAGAGAGGGAGACACAGAATCCGAAGCAGGTTCCAGGCTCTGAGCTGTCAGCACAGAGCCCAACGCGGGGCTCAAACTGATAAATTCCCTTGTCTTAAGGTCAATTGATTTGGGACTTTGATCATATTTGCAAAATTCATAGCAGTACCTAGATTGGTGCTTGATTGAAAAACGAGGAAATAAGAATCAGAATTCGGCCTAGAATCTTTTCTTCAAAAACATGTCCCACCTTTTTCCAGCTTTATTAGTATGTAATTGACAAATAACTCAAAAATGTTCTTAAATTTTCATTGATGTATAACATCCCTATAGAAAAATATTTGGATCAGAACTGAAAAGCCTGATTATTTTCACATGATAAAGGTACCCATATAACTCCAACCTAGACCAAGAAACTACAGATAAATTTAGGGATAAATGACATTTTTCTAAAACTGAATATTCCAAATTTACTAATATGGTATACAGTTCCATGTATTTGAATCTTCTTTAATGTATCTCAATAATGATTTACAGTTTTTAATTCAGTTTTGCATATCTTTGATCTTTCCCCTGGGTCTTTTTGGTTTTTGTTTTTTGAAGATTTTTATTTTTAAGTAATTTCCACACCCAGCGTGGGGCTCCAACTCACAATCCAAAGATCAAGAGTCACACGCTCCACCTACTGAGCCAGCCAAGTGCCTTATTCCCACGTTTTTTATGGTTTTGAGGTCCCTGTAAATAGTTTTCATTTAAAACAATTAAATCTGCTTGTTGTTGGAATATAGAAACAAAGTTGATTTTCTCTACGCTGAGTATCCAGACATCTTGCTAAGCTCACTTATCATGGTAACACATTATCTGCTTATTCTTTTGGATTTTCCTATGTACATAATCATATCATCAGCTAACAGTGAGTTTTATTTCTTCCTTTCTAATCCTTATACCTGTCATTCTTTTTTTTTTTTTTTTTTTTTTTTTTTTTGCCTTATTACACTGGCTAAGACCTTTAAAACACTGTTGTAAAGAAGTGGTATTAAATGAGCACGCTTGTCTGTTTCTCATACCAGGAGGGGAGCTTTCAATATTTTATTACTAAATGTATATAATATTTAGTCTATTGTTTTGTAGATACATATCAGATTAAGGGATTTCTTCCTGTTCTTAATATGCTAAGAGTTCTATTTATATAAGTATTAAATTTTATCCCAAAAATCTTATATTTATGAAGATCACCTTACCACTTTCTCCCATTTATTTTGTTAATATTGTGAATAATATTGATCTCAAATGTCAAGTAAATCTTCCTTGAATAAACTCCTTTTGTCAAGATGTCTTCTTCTTTTTATATATTACTGGATTCAATTAGCTAATTATTTTCTTTAGGGTTTTAATGAGAGAGATTAGACTAATTTTCCTTTCTTTTAATGTCCTTAAGTTTTGGCATCAAGGTTATGTTGACCTCATAAAATGAGTTGGGAAGTGTTCCCTCTTTTTCTATTTTCTGGAAGTATTTGTAGGAGAAAAATAAATTTCTTCCTTTATTGTTAAGAGTGATTCACTAGTGAAACCATCTTAGCCTAGATTTGGTGGGGGGAGGGCAGTTTGGATGCTTTTTGAAAGAAGTGCTTTACTACAAATTCAATTTCTTTAAAAAACAGAAAATCTGAATAGTCCTATACTTTTCCTTCTGGCAATTCTAACAAATTATGTTTTTTAAGGAAGTTATTTTAGCCATTTTATCTACAATTGAAGTTACTTCTAGTATTCTTTTAACTTTTTAATATTGGTAAGATCTGCAGCAATATCTCCTTTTTCATTCCTGATATAGGCATATTGTAAAAAGTATTGTTAATAATCTATCATCGGATCAACTGATGAATGGATAAATACAATGTAGTGTATTCATGCAATGGAATATTATTATTTGACTATTAAAAGGATGATGTGCTGATACAAGCTACAACATGGATACATCTTGAAAACATTACGTTAACTGAAAGAAGCCAGTCACAAAGGACCACATACTGTATGATCCAATTTATGTGAAATGTTAAGAATAGGCAAATCCATAGAGACAGAAAACAGATTAGGAGTTAGAACATAGATTCGTGGTAGGAAGTAGTTTAGGGCTCTGAAGTTTGGGAGGAAAGTGGGAGTGCCTGCCAAAAGGTACAGGGTTTTTTCAGGGGATAATGAAAATGTTCTAAAATTGATAGTGGCAATATTCGCACAACTCTCCGAATGTAAGGAAAACCACTGAATTGCACGATATGTGGATTATATCTCAATAAAGCAATGTAAGAAGTCTATCATTGGATAGGTTAGATAGTCCTTGATATAGACTTGATTAGATCCTCCTTCAATTTTGTTCAAAGCAACAAATTAGAAACTACTTACCCAATTTGCAAAAGAATTTGGTACCCAGTCATTCCTGTTTTAGCCCCGATGCCAACATTTCGATTTCTCCCTTTTTTTGGTGTCCTGGAGCACTGTGCAATGGACCCAGAAAGATACTTTGCCTATACTAGTTCTCAGCAAGATTGATTTTAAGAAATACTTCATATGGAAGCTTGCCTGTGTATCCTTAGAAAAGTCTTTACATATCCCTGGGGTACAAATATCCTAGTTTGAAGACGACTGCAGTAGGGTACGCTGCCTCTTAGCACAGGCGTGGGTGAGAAAACACCGGTTTCGAGTATCTACTAGCTATATGAAGATGTGTGCCATAGCATGGCCCTTTGCGGGTCACTTAGGAAGAGCATTTGGGTTGCTGACCCAGACATAAGTACTTCGACAAGGTCAGCTCCAGTCCAGGAAGTTTGACGAAGATATGGTCTCATTCAGACAAATCTATGATCTCTGGAAGCCACAACAACATAGAATACAACTTAGACAAAATAACCTTGGCTTCATTTGGCAACACCGAACTAAATGTTGCTTAGCTCTAGCTGAGTTTCTGGCAGTTCCGGGGCGATTTATATAGCTGGGAAACCTGATCCCTTGCCTTTCCCCTTTTACTTTTTCGTGGGCGAATTTAATCTTTGTACCTGCCATGTCTGCTGAGTGTATAATTAGCCTGCTGACATGTGAGCAACTGTGTTTCTTGGCTTTATTTAGGAGTGGAAATATTTTTTACTTAGGATAAACTTGGGCACCCCCCACCTCAACTTCCTTATTATCCTGGATATGACAGCTGTTTAATCCTTAGAATAGTTCTGTCAAGGGCACAGAAGTATGTGTCCAGACGTTCGGCAAAGCTGCCCTCTCCTTTAAGCTACACATGGCACTGGCCCGACGCCTCTCCTGCCCCCCCAACCCATGGGTTACATAAAGGTCAAGGCCCTCCTTAACAATTTTCTGAAAATTCCTGGGAGACGTGGGCCCTGTGTTCACCTCTGACTCCAGCTCCCGTGAACTGTGTTAGTTTGGGGGTTGTCTCACTCTCTCTTCTGCTGGCCCTTTCTTTTCCACCCAGGTTGACCAGGGGAGGGAATTCAGAACTTGTTCCTATTTGGTGTGCAGAGTTGAGGAGAGATTACTCAAAACCTGTGTCTATCAGACTTCAAAAATAGTTTGGGGGAATTGGAGGGACTTACGCCAAGCAACGCAGCCACCATAAAACTGAATTATGAGACATCTGTGTTTTTAGGTTCTCCCATCGTTTCCTTACCCTGCATGGGGCTTAGCTTTCTCTCATTCTTCAGTACTTTTGTTCTGACTTTCCTAGCAAAAGATCAATACCCCAGATTCTTAGACACAAAAACTTTTTTCCAGCCCTTTCTCTGACTCCAGGTTATCTGTCTGCATATCTTAGGACACTAAGTTAAAGCTTTAGAGTTAGTTGTTTTTGTTTTTTTTTTAAATGTTTATTCTTTTGAGAGAGGGGTGAGAGAGAGAGCAAGAGCAGGGTAGGGGCAGAGAGAGGGAGACACAGAATCTGAAGCTGGCTTCAGGCTCTGAGCTGTCAGCATGGAGACCAACGCAGGGCTCAAACTCACGAACCCGCGAGATCATGATCTGAACTGAAGTAGGACACTTAAGCGACTGAGCCACCCAGCCGCCCCTAGAGTTAGTATTTATAAGGATTTGCCTCATTAAGATCACAGACAACCACTCTCTTCCTCTCCACTTTTAGTTCAGAGAGTTAATGGTGGGGATTTTTCTTTGATCAGGAAAAATCCCAAGGAGAATGAGGTATTGCATCTTAATAGAACAACAGGATGGCAAAGAAAATTGAGCTGGTCACTACTATTTATCGAGAGCCTAGTATGCTCCAATCGGTTAGGAGGTAGGGCACAAAAGGCAACAAAACCAGACACAGTTCTGATTGCAGTGTTAGTGGGGGAAAAGGAACATTAATCAAATATTCAAATAAACAAAAGAAAATACGAGTGACAAGCACCAGAAAGATGAAGGTGCAGGTGCTTCGAGAGTAATATGCCGCCTGGTGGGAAATCTGGGAAGGCCTCTCCGAGGATGTGACCGCAGAGCTGGATCTGAAGGCCCACTAAGGGTTATCTTGGGGGTAGGAGAAAGAACTTTCCAAGTGGAGGTTGGAGCAACAACAGAAGCCAAAGGACTGAAAGATGGCCCATGTGGCTGGCGCTGCAAAACTGAGTGGCACTTCGGAGAAAAATTCGGTTACAGAGGGAGGTAAGGCAAGGCCATTAAAAAGTTTCGAGTAGAGGATGCTGGGCTCAGACTGGCATTTTGCAAAAAAAAAAAAATCACTTTTCAGGAGGGAGAAGGGATTGGAATGTTAAAAAAGGCTTGAGGAAAAACTGTCAAATGCTTGGAGGAGCCATGTGGAAACCAGCAACCGATATGATTGCTCTACTTGGAATATTCATGTGTTTTAATATAATTTTTAAATGAAATGCATACATACACACATAAAGTGTTCAAAATAGCAAAGGGTATTTTTAAAATAGCAACTCGTACTAGTGCTGTGAGATGGTAGAAAGCCGGCAGTCCTCTCGCCGGCCCTCCTCACACCCCTTGCACCTTCCGCTCAAGATGCCTTTCTCCTAACTATCTCCTCCGCTCCTAACTATTCGTCTGGTATTTATCCCCCTCCCCCTCCCTTTTTTTTTTTTAGAGAAATATACTTTTTTACATTTTTAAAATGCTTATTTATTTATTCTGAGAGAGAGAGAGTGAGCAGGGAGGGGCAGAGATAGAATCCCAAGCAGGCTCTGTGCTAATAGCAGGTGGCGCTCAATCTCACCAACTGTGAGATCATGGCCTGATCTGAGATTAAGAGCAGGACATTTAACTGACTGAGCTACCCAGGCGCCCCATGTTTTCTTTTTCACATAATATGTTTAAAGCACTATTTGTTTTCCAGTATTTTTTAATTTTTATTTTAGAGGGAAAGAGAGAGAGTGTGTGAGTCAGGGAGAGTACCAGAGGGGGAGAGGGAGAGGGTCGGGGGAGAAAGAATCTTAGGGCTCAGTCCTGCAACCCTGGGATTGTGAGCTGAGCCAAAATCAAGTGTAGGATGCTCAATCAACTAAGCCACCTAGGCACCCCTATTTTCCAGTTTTATTTATTTTTAATATAATTTGTTGACAAATTGGTTTCCATACAACACCCAGTGCTCATCCCAACAAGTGCCCTCCTCAATGCCCATCACCCACTTTCCCCTCGCCCCCAGCCCCCCATCAGTCCTCAGTTTGTTCTCAGTATTTAAGAGTCTCTTACGGTTTGCCTCCCTCCCTCTCTGTAACTTTTCTTCTCCCCTTCCCCTTGGTCTCCTGTTAAGTTTCTCAAGATCCACATATGAGTGGAAACATACGGTATCTGTCTTTCTCTGCATGACTTATTTCTCTTAGCATGACACCCTTGAGTTTCATCCACCTTGCTGCAAATGGCCAGATTTCGTTCTTTATCATTGCCAAGTAGTACTCCATCGCATATATAAACCACATCTTCTTTACCGCAATAGCACTGCTAGGAATTCACCCAAGGGATACAGGAGTGCTGAAGCATAGGAGCACACATACCCCAATGTCTATTTTCCAGTTTTAAACACTGTTTACTTTCTACTATGGAAGAAAAGAATTTCTTGATCTTACCCCATGTCCCACCATGCCCAAACTCTATTCTTATCGTGCCAAGAGTGAATATTCAAGAGGATTACATTTTCTTTTTATTCTTCCCAAATAAGAAAAAATACTCTGACTCATTTATTACTTGAAAAATCCATCAATCCGTAAGGATAAAACCAGTACATTTACTATAAATTTATATCTTTGTGAAGACAAAAGTGCCTTCCCTGTACATCAGTCATGAACATACTTAAAGCAGTAAGGACTTGTACCCCATTAAGTAAAAACTGTTCAATTTTTTAAGTTGGCCTAAGAATACTCAAGGAAATTATAGTTGAATTATGCAGGCTATTTGAAAGACATACTAAAGCTATTTGTACTAGGAGGAAAAAATAATCTTAACAAGACAAATGTCTTGGAAGAGAAGTGTTAGGAAGGTCATTAACTGATGAACTGTACCATCCACCCACTGACTAGTAACATTGGCCTCTCTCACGCTCCTGCAGAGCGTGAGCGAGAAAATGGTGGGTGATTCCTATGCAGAGTCTAAAACGACAGTCAGAGGTGTGGGCCTTCCGACAAATCAATCCTAAGGAAATATTCAGAGATATAAAGATTGACGCCCAAGAATCTTCATGATAGTATTATTTATATATAATGGAAAAGAATCTCAATGTCCCCCCAAACAGGAATAGGTAAAATTATGTTACATCTATAGAATGAAATATTAGAATCATTAAATTCATGCTTTCAAAGAACAGTTAACATCATGGGATGATGCTCATAATGGTAAATTAGAGAAACAGCTGAGGTCCACCTACATGTAAAAACATACACACGTATATAAACACAGCATACTTCAATATATGTACATCATATCTACACGTATGTTTTTTTCTTTTGGTGCATAGTAAAAGTTTTTTCTCCCAGTGTGGTCAGCCACCCATGTATCTTAGAATCACGTGGAGGGTTTGCTAAAAATGCAGATCATTGGGTTCCACTCGAGACCTACTGAATGAGAGGCTTTGGCATCACAACTCAAGGATTTCTGCCTACCTACACATCCTTGTCCACCCACGTACTACCTTGTCCGCCTACATCCTGCCTTGTCCGCCTACGTGCTGCCTTGTCTGCCTACATACTACCTTGATTGATACTGACTCACACCTCCATTTGAACACCACTGAACGAGAAGTAGGTGATAGAATTATGAGTAATCCTCTTCTTCCTGGAATTCTTTAAAAAAATTATCTGCCAAGCATATGCTGCTTTTATAATTAAAAGTATATTAATTTTATAATAAAAGCTCATTAAAAGTATATTAATGAAGTGTGAGTATGAGAAAAACAGCAGATTTGGGGTCTGTTTGGGCCAGTCTAAACACCTTTTGAGAATTGGAAAGTGCATTTTTAAAATCTAAAGGAAGTAGGTACCTATAGATTCCTGACAATTGAAAGTCAGTTTAGAGAGAACAGACTGAAGGTTGATGGAGGGGTTTTGGATGGGGAGATGGGCTGAATAGGCAAGGGGCATTGAGGAGGGCACTTCTGGGGACAAGTACTGGCTGTTATACATAGGGGATGAATCACTGGATTCTACTCCTGAAATCATTATTGGACTACATGCTAACTTACTTGGATGTAAATTACTACTACTACTAATAATAATAATAAATGAAAGGAGCGCCTAGGTGGCTCAGTCAGTTAAGTGTCCGACTTCGGCTCAGGTCACGATCTCACAGTTCGTGCATTTGAGCCCCACATGGGGTTCTGTGCTGACAGCTCAGAGCCTGGAGCCTGTTTCAGATTCTGTGTCTCCTTCTCTCTCTCTGCCCCTCCCCTGCTCAGTCTCTGTCTCTCTCTGTCTCAAAAATAAATAAACTATTTTAAAAAATAATAATAATAAATGAAAAAAACCTTAGGACAAAGAAAATACTAAGTGTAAATACAAAATCCATTACCTCAAATAGTGCAGGTAAAAAATACAAATATAAGAATTTTGAAAAGTATTAAGAAACAGTATCTCCCTGTGTTCTAAGACGCTCCTTGACAAAAGAAGATTCCGTGAGCAAATGACTCCGGGGCACAGCACATGTTCTAATCCTCTTTTAGAGTCATACAACCACAAGCATATGATAGGCTCTGGGAAGCCCGGTATCACCTTCGTTCTTAATTCTAGCTCCACAAATTCTTAGAATATGTCCTACCATCAAGAACAAATCTACGGGCATCAAGGTGGCTCAGGCAGCTAAGCGTCTAACTTGATTTTGGCTCAGGTCATGATCTCATGGTTCGTGAGTTTGAGCCACGCATGGGGCTCTGTGCTGATGGTGCAGAGCCTGCTTGGGATTCTTTCTCCCTCTCTCTCAAAATAAAAAATAAATAAACTTAAGAAAAATTCTAGGCCCAAGAAGGAATTCTCACCATGGACTGATGCTCTATGTTTGATCAAGCTTACATCCTCATGGTCTCAGAGAACTTAGCCCACATATATTAATAGGGCCTGATTCTAAGGGCACAGTTCAAATCAGCTACCAAATAGCACTTAAGAAAAGCAAAATTGAATGCCGGGCTACAAAATTAGAATCCGTGAAGGAATTGAATATTTACTTTTGTTTATTAGCAGTCTCTACCACTTAGACAAGGAGGCTGAAATTTTGTCTCATATTCTCGTATGTAGTTCTATCACGGGAAAGCCCGGCACTTTGCGGGTACTCAGTTGAGCAGGGCACCACCAAACAGGTGACCAAAATGTTTTAGACAAATACAGTAATGACATGGGCTCGGCACAGGTCCCCAACTTTAGGCTGTAAAGTTTATGCAGTCATGATATCAAGGCCTCATTTCATTTAATAAACATGTCTGAGTGCTTATGATGAGTGGGTAATTCCAAGAATGCGGAGGTGGTTAAGCTAGTCTTTACCCTCACGAGCCCCAGAATAGTACTACTACCGGCCAGTCCCTGGTGTTGCAGGGTTGGGCACACATTAGGTGTCTAAGAAATGGTTGGGTTTTTTTTGTTTTTGGTTTTTTTTTTAAGATATGGTTGTTTTAACTGAATTCAGAAACCAAGATATGCTAAGCCGGTCAAACTTTGGTGGTCCAAGAGCCTGGAGTAGGGTAGAATCAAGAGTCCAAAGTTTTTGTGAAAGAATTGCCAGGATCTAAGGGGATTTAACAGTATATATCACGATGGGATTTCTACATATGTGTACTATACACCTCTCCAGGCTCCTTCGTGTTCAGAGATGGTTGTGGTGAAATAGGACTGGGAAAGGGGTTCAAAACAAGTGACAGGCCCCTCTGCTGCAGCACTTCTCCACACATGTAAGCCATGTGCTATGTTCCTTTTACATGTGGTCTTATTTAATTTTCACAGCAATCCTACACAGTAGGTCTCGTTATTTTTCTTAGTGTAGAATGAGCAAGGGGAGCCTGGGGGGGCTCAGTCAGTCAGGCGTCCAACTCTTGATTTTGGCTCAGTTTATGATCTCATGGTTCATGGGTTCCAGCCCTGCGTCAGGTTCTGTGCTGGCAATAGGCAGCCTGCTTGGGATTCTCTCTCTCTCCTCTTTCTCTGTCCCTTCCCCGTTCTCACTCTGTCTCTCAAAATAAATTAACTTAGGGGCGCCTGGGTGGCTCAGCTGGTTAAGCGTCCAACTTCGGCTCAGGTCATGATTTCACAGTCTGTGGGTTTGAGCCCCGCATCGGGCTCTGTGCTGACAGCCTGGAGTCTGCCTCAGATTCTGCATCTCCCTCTCTCTCTCTGCCCCTCCTCCACTCACACTCTGTCACTCTCTCTCTCAAAAAGTAAATAAACATTAAAAAAATATTAAAAAAAACAAACTTAAAAAACAAAAAAGAAAAGAAAAGAAAAAAAGAAACAAGCAAGCTGAAGCTCACAGGGATTACTTACAGGGAGTAATGAGTAATCTGCACCAGGTCACAAAGGCACCACCGCAAGGTGGAGAATGGGACTCTGAAATCAGGTCTTTTTGGCACCAAAGACTGGTTTGTGATCATTCAAACAATCCCATTTTTAATATATTGACGATCACTAGGACACCTCCAGAGGGACACACAACATAAAGTGTTCCCCAAACTGATGTGATTAGGAACTCCTTCTGAATGAATCCATGCATGAGACCAGCTTTCCATGTAACCCATTTTGAGAAACACTGTGGGTCAAGTGAGTCAGAGATAACCCCGTGGCAGAAAGGAGGGAGGTGGAAGGCAGCTCAGAAAGAAAAGCTAGCTTATTAAATCTGCACTCAAAGAATTATTAATAGGAACACATAAATTAGACTTTGGTTTAATAGCTATCATTTCTTTACCTCCAGACTCGTAAGTTCTAGTTCACGGCTCATTTCTGTCAAATAATATTTGATATGACATTCCAATCCCAATACTTTCACTTAGCTAGGTTTTTAATGCTTGCTGCAGCATCTGACTTACCCAGTAGTTCAATTCACATTGCTAATTTTGATAAGTATATTCACACTGGGAGTGTGGGTTTTAACTTGTGTATTTCAAAAGGCCTGCAATTTGCATTCTGGGGTGAAAGGATTTTTCCTTGTACAGGACTGACACAAACTTTGTAGAATCTAGCATCCTTGGCCCCTACTGAGTAAATTCCGGTAGGACTCTGCTCCAGGCTCCAAGTCATTTTGACAAGAAACATCCCCATCATTTCTAAGGGAGTGGTATCACCCCTAGCCGAGGCCCACAGGTTTAGAGCAAACCAGAAAGTTCCATAAAACAATGACTGAAGGATAAACAGCTACTTTGACTCTGTGTTCAGTATTCCAGCAAACAAATCCAGATTTCATATGCTAGCTTCAATCCTGCATGCACAGTTCTCATTACATTTCTCTGTATTCTGTTAATAAATACGGACAGATTCAACAAATTGCCAAAATGCCATTTTCAACCCAGAGGACCAATCCCTATGTTCTCTGCCAACAGCAGCAATAAGCCCGGGCAGCAGGAAAGCCCAGGACTGCACGGGGTGCTGGCTTACATCTGAGGCAGCAGCCACAGAACAAAAAGTAGACTGAACAGATTATCATCCTGTCAAATTTGGGCTTTAAGAAAAGGATGCTGGGTGTTTTTTTTCTTTTTAAAATGATTTATTATCAAAAAGCTTGCTCCCTGTCACTGCTGGATCAGTTCAGCAATGCAGCTCTATCCTTTTTAGGATGGTTAGGACCCAAATAATTTCAGACCAAAACTAGAAGCACAACCACCACCACCATGACAGCCACCACGTTGGCCGATGGCTCAGGAACGTATTCACAGACACGTCAGTATGCATTCCGGAACACGGGTTCATTTCTTGATCGGAATGCCAATCACCATAAAGTCTTCTGCTAGAGTCACTTCTTGAAGATCTAACACTGATTCGGCTTGCTTTTTCAGTTCTATAATCCCATCTGTTTCTCCTTCTCTGGCCAAGGCCACTGGTTTGTACCTCTGACTGAAGTGAGTCAGAACTAGCCTCTTTGCTTGGCACAACTTCGCAAACGCCGCTGCCATCTGGGGTGTGCTGTGGCCGTGCTCCTTCGCTTTGTCCA
>PISW01013679.1:0-24965 GCA_004023785.1 Mungos mungo
AGAGAGAGAGAGAGAGAGAGAGAGAGAGAGAGAATCCCAAGTAGGCTCCTCACTGTCAGCACAGAGCCTGATGGAGGGCTTGATCTCATGAACAATGAGATCATGACCTGAGCCAAAATCAGGAGTCAGATGCTTAGCTGACTGGGCCACCCAGGTGCCTGATACATTGACCATTTTGATGTTTGTTTTCTATTCGTTCCCTTCTTTTCCTGCCATTTCCTGATGAATCAAGTTTTCGTATTGTTCCATTTTATCTTCTCTGTTGACTTTATATTGTCCTTTATGTAACTGTTTTAGTGGTTTCTCTGGAGATTTCAATATGCATATTTAACTTGAGGCTCCCTGCAGAAATTACGGTGTGCCTGTACATTTTAAGAGTCTTGTAACAATGTTCTTCCAATTAGCATTCTCCTATTCTGTGCTCATGTTACATATTTTACTGTTACATATATATGCTAAAAAATCTCAAGATTTTTGTTATAACCAGTCAGTAATCATTTTTGTATATCCCAAATGCATTGACAACATTTAAGATGTAAAGCATTTTAATGAGAAACAGCTATTTCATACATAAAGATGATTGACTTTAATACCCAGGTTAGTATTAGGAATCCTCCAGAGGGTGTATGGGAAGGCTGGTTTAGGAGAGCTGTGTGGGCACATCTGAGGCTAAGAAGTAAGTGAGAGCCAGTGATGGAGTGCATTAAGGTGGGGTTTGAAATGAAAGCATAACCTCCCTGCACCCCGACTCCTCTCCAGAGCAGGGTTCTGGATTTACTCTTTCTGGAAGCCATTTGCAATTGGAATTTATTCCCCACTAATAGATAACTTTAAACTTGTGAGGTTGGTGATAAAGATCGTAAATCTAGGAAGAGCCCCCTTCATGCATCCACACCAGCGTCACTCCACTGCGGGTGGTTCTCCCCCTGCAGGCAACGCTGGCAGTGCCCGGGGAGGGGGCGCTCCTGGGGTCGGGCGGTGGAGGCCTGGGATGCTGCTCTCTGCCCTGCAGCGCAAAGGACGCCCCGCAGCGAGGAGTCAGCCAGTCCAAGATACCGGTCACGCTGACCCGGCGAAGTCCTGGTCCTGGACGAGTAAGAATAGCAAGTTGGACTTGCCTAAAAACACATTATTTACAGAAAGTGATACCACGTGAAGGGCTCTTTGACAAAAGTTTTGTTGGTTGCTGTCTGTATCTTTTTACTTGTGTCTGAGGAATATTATACACATGAATACAAGATAAATTAATCCTAATTGTGTAGACATTTCAACAGTTAATATAAAATTATTCTTTGAGTTTCTGGATTAAAACCACAGCAGTGTAAGACAAGTAATAAGCCCTGTCTCCGTTTCAGTTTAGGAATTACTGACCTGGAACTTCTCTTTAGGTTTCTGATACAGAAGAGCTCACCCCGCCCGAGGGTCTTTCAGACCTCCCGCCATTTTCAAGGTGTTTAATAGGCATAATAATGAAGTCTCCGATTGTGGTCAGGTAACCGCGCTCTCTCCCGCCCTGGCCTTCTCACTGGGGCTGCGAGCTCTCCATAGCTTCTGTTTGTCCTCTGAGCTCTCCGAGTTTCTCAGAGATGCATTTTCTCCATGAGAAATGTGTCTTATACAGTGTTCTCTAATCAGCAGTTAAAGATAGTTGCATTATTTCAAAAATTTCCATTATGTAAACAAATTCTAATTTTCTATAACATCCATCCATCCAAATAGTCCCTGGTTATGCTTTTCATAACAAAATTCAGCTAGAGGAAAACATCTAACATGTTCACATGCAGTAAATACTTGTTCCTAAGTACACTCAGAACACTTGACTAAGCTCAGACTAGTGTGGCTCTTTGGGCACACGCTGTCTCTGTGTCACTGGCTGCCGTTCCGGGAGGGCTGTGGCCCCGGCAGGACTGACGGACTATGGAAGGTGTGGTTTTGCACTTGTCTGCTACCTGGGGAACTGTAATAGCAGATACGTTAAAACTGAAAACTTTAAAAAAGCATTATAAACAAAACAAAACAAAAGCATTGTATTTAGCAGCCATGAATTATCTCCCAATGACATTAAATCTTTTTGTGCACATTATGGGTGGACAGAGTAGCTCTTTTCAATTACCAGAATGTCCCCGTTCTCTTTCTGGCAACGTCTGATGTTAATATCTTACATGTGCGCTTGGCACATTTACAGCGAGAATATGAGGAGGGTTTAATCCACATTACCGGGAAGCTAGAATTCGTGGTGGTTGAGGAGTCTTGGCTCTATTAGTCTTTCTATAAAGTTTTAAGATATATACTATAGAATAACTCCAGATATTTTTTAATTTTTTGCAGGTCATTTTTAGATGAATTAAAGGCGTGTGTTACTTCTGATGATATCGAAGGCATTGTGTGTCTCACAGCTGTTGTGCACATTATTTTGGTTATTAATAAAGGTTGGTTAAACGTTCTCTCACACTGTCTGGGACATTGCTGGGCGTAATCTCGTACAGAACTGTTAGGGAACATTTGGGAACTCCGTTCCATGTTTGTAAGGTCTGCTTTCAGTCAGAGCCTCCCAGCTCGCGCAGCCTGCGCTCCCATGCCCCGGACACACGGTGTTTGCTGGGCTGCCTCTGCTCGGCTAGCCCTGTGCTGGCCTGGGCACTGGCTGGCTCACGCCTCCTAGTGCGGTCCTGTCCCCACTGGACCCATCACATGTCCCTCTTTGTGCCTCAGAATTGAATTTCTGTTGATTTGTTACATGCTACCTATGCTTAGAGTTCTGAATTTATTTTTGCTAATGATGGTATTTTTGCTAATTTTGGTGTTAATATTTAATGTATCTCCTGTTCTGCTTAAGCCTTATACTTGCCTATTCTGAATATCCTCCAGCCAGTTGAAATAGTACTGGAAAAATAATTGAAGATACCTATAGAATGCTCATCTCAGTGTAAAATGCAGTAATGTCTCTGCAGATTACCATTACGTTTCTGTATTTTTTTGCTCAGTTTTACTAATGTTGAAATTATTTTCTAAGACAAAACATGTTACAGATAGTGCTCCTGTGGAAACATGCTCTCCCCGTAAGCCTGGATGCATGGCATGCCTGCAGATTTATGATAACACTTTGTGACTAGTGTTACCCAGGCTGGACATCAGAAAAGACTTCTCTAAGGGACTGTCACCTGGATGAGGGGACATCCCCCATGTGAGGGGGTGAGGGTAGGGACTGGGGTGGATGAGCACCTAGTACTTAACAGATGCTTAAATATTTGCCACACGGGTGATGACCCTGAAATGTGGCAGTTGTCATCTCTGATGGAGGTACAGGTGATGGCATAGACAGAGCTCATGGAACCGTCACTAGAGCTGTCCTTAAGGGCTGAGGAGGTGCTTTTGAAAATGTCCGCTTTATCCTCTCAGATCCCTGTGAGGGGACGATTACTGTTCCATAGGTCAGTGGGTAGACTGACTCGAAGGGTAGGGAGGCTCAGTCTTCTTGAACTGGTGCCTTATTGATAACAGAGACGCTTGCTGTCGTGTGCCGCTGTTGAAATCGTTTCTCTGGCTTTCCTATAACTTCCTCTCAGGTAAACAGAGGAGTTCAAAAGTGAAGGATGTTGCAGCCACTGTGCACAGGAAACTGAAGATGTTTATGGAGATCACCCTAGAAGAGGACAGCACGGAGAGGTGAGGTGCTGGCTGCGCCCCGGGAGCCCTTCTCTCCGCGCTCTGGGCTGAGAGATCACGTTTTCATTCCTGCTGCGTACGGCCAGGCCGTGAGGAAGCAGGCTTGCTTGGGAAACTGGGGCATGTGTTTAATTTACTCCCCAATTTTGTCATCTGGTAAATTCTACTCCAGAAACGTAAAGGCATACTGGCTTATTTTATATGTGTATACAAACTTGACAGATTATTTTTGTTGATTTGCTGTGTTTTTGAAACTGTCCGTATTTCTCAGCTCCAACTGCCTAGTCCCCAGCGTCCACCATGAAGGTAGGAAAGTACTCCTCACCGCTTCCTTCCCGGGGGCTCGTTAGTGCCCCGGGCACTGGGCTGAGGAAGGTGTTCGTGGGCCTCCTGCAGCCGAGTGCCGTTTTTGACACGCTCTGCAACTTCCTGTTAGACCCTGTTCTGAATTGTTTGATCCTCAGACCAACCACAAAAACTTTTTCTTGCTGTTTTCTGAATTTCATAAGATTACGTGTTAATAGAGCTCTGAACTTAGTAATGGTTTCACGCATGCCTGGGAAAGTACTTTCCTTAGCTACTTTCTCCTTTGTAAAAAGGCCTTGAAAACCCTAAATTGCTAATTTATGAACAAAGACAGTTTTATTTTTCTTCTACCTTTTTTTCCCTTTTCTTACTGCGTCAGCTAGGACTTCAGTGCCGTGTGGAGCAGTCATGAGAAGGGGCGTCCTCGCCTTGTTTCTGATCTTTGTGGGAATACTTCTGTTTTCTCACCGTTAAGTATGATGTCAGCTGTAGATATTTTGTGGGTGTTCTTTATCAGGATGAGGATGTTCCCTTCCTAGTTGACCAAGAGTTTCTATCCTGCATTGGTGTTAAATTTTGTCAGACACTTTTTTTGCATCTACTGAGAGGATCATATGCTATTTCTTTTTTAGTTTGTTGATGTGATAGATTACACTAAGTAATTTTTTTAAATATTTTATTTATTTAATGTTAGCGCAAGTGGGGAGGGGGGCAGAAAGCGGGGGGGGGCGGGAATCTGTAGGGGACTCTCTACTGACAGGATGACAGCTGTGAGCCCAATGTGGGGCTCAAACCCACAAACTGAGATCGTGACCTGAGCCAAAGTTGGATGCTAAACTGGCTGAGTCACCCAGGCTCTCCTACGATGTCATTTTTGAATGTTGAAGCAGCCTTGCATACTTGGAATGAATCCCAGCTGGTCATGGTGAATTTTTTATGCACTGTTGTTATTAGTTGTATGCAGTCGATGGATGGTGCTGTTGAGTTCAGCTACGCTCTTAATGATTTTCTGCCTGCTGGCTCTGTCTGTTTCTGATAAGAGGTCCTGACACTAGGTACGCAGGAATTTAGAACTCCTACATCGTAATAAATTCATAAAAATGAAAGGGTCTCTTTATCTCTAGTGATGCTTTCCCCGTAAAGTCCATTCTGTCTGATACTAAGACAACTGTACCAACCTGCTTTGGTGTTTCCGGAGGGTGGCAGTCCGGTCAGAAGGCAGAGGCCACACGGTAACCGGGACATGGAGGTGTCTGTGTCAGAAGTCGTTCTCCGGGTGTTGGTGTAAGTTACTGGCTGGCGGGGGTTAAGGGGAACCCCGACGCATAGAGGAAAGGCAGATGTGAGGAGCACCGCTGCTCTCTGGATAGAGCTGTCCTGAGGCCTCCTGGCAGAACTCCCTGGAAATCCAATCTCTGTGGGCAGGGGAGCCGTCAGAACCAAAGCTGGAGTCCTCTCCCAGTCCTCTGAGCTCGTGTGCTGCTCCGGTCAGGGGGCTGCTGGCTGGATGGCCGCTCTGTGGGGCCTGGTGGGGACAGTGGGCTGAGGTGCCGCTCATGCTGTTGGGGTCTCCTGGAGGAGGCTGGGGTGTCTGCAGTGGTCAGAACTGGGAAGAGAAAGCCCCCATGGACCAGGCATATTAACACCAGGCCTTGGTGGGGCCTTGAGCGGGGCACTGGAATAGATGGGGATTTGCATGACCTCGGCGGTGAGCAAGGGGAATGTGTTCAGTTGTATACTTCATCCCAAAATGACTGAGTATTTACCATGCATTTTAATAAGGTCGGGTTTGCAACTGTATATTTGAAGGAGAAACCCAACAGACTTTCTTTAGGTTTTATGAGTTTGTTTTCTTTCTAGACACTTAGAGGGAAGAGGGAATTGATCTTCCGATTTGGAGGAGATGAGGACTGTTTGTATATTTCAGAAGACACACGGCAGCATAAATATTCTTACCAGGCATATCAGAATTACAAGCTATATAAATGATGAGTTATTTTCATAGGATGTGGTAACAATCGCAGAAGTCCAAGCATTTTACAAGATTTTTTTGTCTTTAGAAATAACATTTGCAAGGACAGGTTTGTTCTTTTTTTTTTTTTTTTTAATGTTTGTTTATTTTAAGAGAGACAGAGTGTGAGCAGAGGAGGGGCAGAGGGAGAGAGGAAGGGAGAGAGAATCCCAAGCAGGCTCCATGCTATCAGCACGGAGTCCAGCATGGGGCTCCATCTCACGACCATGAGATCATGACTTGAGCTGAAATCGAGAGCTGGATTTAATAATCGCCTGAGCCGCCCAGGCGCCCCTGCAAGAACAGCTTGTTGGGTGTGGAATGGTCTCTATGTACTATTTGGAGGGTGTAAGGAAGCAAGGACATTTGCTCCTTGTTAGAAATTTCTTTTCTTTCTTCTTTTTTTATGTTTATTTATTTTTGAGAGAGAAACAGAGTGCAAGTGGGTGAGGGGCAGAGAGAGAGACACACACAGAATTCAAAGCAGGCTCCGGGCTTCAAGCTGTCAGCACAGAGCCCCATGTGGGGCTCAAGATCATGACCTGAGTCAATGTCAGATGCTCCACCAATTAAGCCACCCAGGCACCCCTAGAAATTTCTTTAATTTTCACTCGCACAAGATTTTAAGGTGAGTGTTAGATCATGTTAGTTATGTTGAGAGAAAAAAGGCCTTAGAAATTCAAAATCTACACTGTGGAAAGTAAAGGATATTCACAGCTGATACACTGATGGCAGAGTTCTTCCCGTTAAGGAGGAAATACCCTAAAAAATAGGTATGGACTGTGAAACTTGGGTTTCTTAAATATGCAAGAAATACACTGTAGAAAAGCCAGTATCTAAAAAAAAAAAAATAAAAAATCAGTTTATGGGCTCCTGGGTGGGTCAGTCAGTTGGGCCTCCGACTTCGGCTCGGGTCGTGATCTCGCAGCCTGTGGGTTGGAGCCCCGTGTCGGGCTCCGTGCTGACAACTCAGAGCCTGGAGCGTGCTTTGGATTCTATGTCTCCCCCTCTCTGTCTGCCCCTCCCCTACTTGTGAGTAAATAAATAAATAAAAGCGCTTTAAAAAAGTAAAAAAGTGAAATCAATCTAATGAAAAATAGACAAGATTTAAGACAAAATTTGAAAATATTACTGATTTGATGTTGGGGTAGATACATTAAGATAAGTCAATACCTTTAAGACTCAGGTGGAAACCATCGGTCCAGTTAATAATTTAAGCAATGGGGCATTAATTCAGAAGTGAACGTTTTCTTAGCGATTATACTACTTTTCTCTCTAGCAGTGTTAGTATTTTGTTACCTGGTCTGTTGGGTGCTAAATAAAAAACGTTTCTCATTGCACTGCACCTGCCTCCCCAGAGTAGCATCCTGTAAATTGGACGTATTCTCTCAGAAGGAACAGCTTACATTCCAGTGTGCTGGTGCATTTAAATACCAAGTATGTTATATTTATTACTTTCATGATAGTATGAAAATAGCAATAAATTTATAATTAGAAATTTTAGAAATACAGGTATTTCATATGACTCAGGGTATATCATGAATTTTTTCCACTGAATAAATGAATTGTAAACATAAGCAAATTACTTGCCATATTAATTATGCCCATATGTAGGCAACTTTGATAGTGTTACATGCAGCCCCCATCATGAAACATTAGACCTTGAAGGAAAGGAGTACTCCCCAAAAAAATCACCTCTTTTTTGTTACCAAGTATTGATGAGTAATATTTTATTCTCCTGCATGACATTTTAATACTTTTAAAAATGATTTTTGGGCTGTATGCTTTTTATAGGTCATTGAAAGGCATGCTTTTATCATCATCAATACCCAGCGGACCTTGGTGTAGATAATTCAAAACTACACATAAATAAAAACAGGCCTTGTTTATCTAATTAATTGTTTTTCTCAGAAAATTGATTTTGTCTGTCCCTCCTATCGCTGTGGTTGCACTGGGCTTTCTTTAGCTCGTGAACACAGCTTGCTGTAGGCGGTGGGCCCTGAGAGTGGACAGGGTCGTGAAGACTCAGCTTCTGACATATTTAAAGGCTGCGGGAGTTCAGGTGGGCGGGCACATTACCCGTTTCGTATGTCTTGTCACACCCGAGAACCCTGGCTCAGGGAGGTAATTTGGCTCTGGCTTCCCGCCGTTCCTTCCAGCTTGCTGCCGTGATGGTGGCCTCCATAGGCCTGTGCCTCCCAGCCATTCCCCATCTCGTATCTATCTGTGGTGGCTGCAGGGCACAGTCATGTAGGGTAACCCAGCACTGAACCAATCAGAACAGCCATTACTCAAGTAATGGTGGTGGGCCAGGCAGTCCATTAATAACAAGAGTCTTCAAGGAAAAACTCAATTATACCCCAAAAGGAAGATCGAGAACTAAAAACTCTAAATTTAAAATGTCCCTGGTGTTGAAGAGACATCACTGTTGAGACTCCGATTCAGGTGGTCTAAAAGGTCATGTCGGAGGGCAGCTGGGTGGCTCGGGTGAGCATCCTCCTTTGGCTCAGGTCATGATCTCATGGTTCCGGAGTTCGAGCCCCCACACTGGGCTCGCTGCTGCCAGTGCAGAGCCCGTTTCAACCCTCTGTCCCCCTCTCTCTGCCCCTCCCCAAAATAAATACATATTAAAAGATCATGTTGGAGGAATATCTCGGAACACAGACTAGATACTGATGAAGATGAGTCATGGGGTAAAGACAGATGAGAAATAGACCCAAGAAAAGCAGTAATTCAACAAACAATAAGAAATTTCCCAGTGGAAGAAATGTGTAATTTTAAAGGTTCTTCTTTTGTTTCTTTCACTAAATTCTGGATGGAATTGATGGGGAAAAAAATCCCACCTAAGTAAGTCTGAGTAAAATTACTGAATTCTAGGGTAAAGAGAAAAACCTCAGAATTTCTCTAGATTGTGCCGCCCTTACACTGGCCACTTTGTTACATGTGGAAATTGAACCCATGAGATGTGGCCCCGAAATACAAAGTACACCCCAGATTCTGAAGATGGTGAGAAAAAAACTTTGTTAAATATGTCAGTGTTTGTGTGTGTGTGTGTGTGTGTACACACAGGTTTCACACCCAGTGTGAGGCTTGAACCCACAACTGTGGGATCAAGAGTCAGATACTCTGCTGAGTCAGCTGGGCACCTTGAATTAAATAAAATATATTAAGATGAACTTTGCCTTATTTGGATCTCTTTTAATGTGCCTGTGTGTACTGATACTGGACAGGGCTGTTCTAGACCGCGTGGCTGGTTAGTCTCCACAAAGAGTGGGACACAGGCAGACATTAGCTGAACAGTGAATCAGCTGAAGTGTCACTGAAGCTAATGTACTTGTGTCTGGGGCCCACATACCCTCTGAGGCTAGTGCTTGGGACCCTCAAGGTGGTCAGGTGGTGAAGGAGGAAGGGAGCAGACATGGGTGAGGTCTGCCTGGCGAGGACTCCCTGTGTGAAGTGGATCCTTGCAGTGCTTGGGGGAGTGTCTTGAGTGGGGTCACTCCAGACCTGGTGCTGTGGGGCGGGGAGCAGCCAATACGGGAGGGCATGGGGGAGTGAGGTGGGTCTAAGCGTGGTTGGGCCTACGTGTTCCTGTAAGAGCAAGCCTTGGGGTAAATAGTTTTCATTTATCGTGTGCTTTCGTGGGAGGAAATAAAGCCCATGCTTGTGAAATGCACTTGACACGTTTATGAGTCTGCTGGGGATCCGAGCAGCGGTTTAGATGCTCACAAATGAGAGTCCTCTGAGTCCATGAGAGCGCACCTGTGGAAATCGGGCCTGCTGAGCACATCTCCTTGGGCCCTGGCCTGCTGCTGGCCGTGGGAGCAGTGATGACGGCTTTAAGTCCCGGTCCCTCTGACGGGGCTTCTTGCTCCGGTCTACCTGAGAAGCAGTTAGCGAAAGCTACTGGTGTTTTTCCACTCGCTCTCTGAGTGTATAGAAAACCATTTCTAGTTTTATTTTGTGAAAATGTATGTTCGAGTATTTCAGTCATTGATTTCTGTTGTTAACTAGCTCCCTTCGTGTTTCAGGTTTCTCTATGAATCATCCTCGAGAACTTTGGGAGCACTTCTGAATTCATAACCAACCAAACATCTTCGGTCGGGTGAGAACAGAGGAAAAAGACTTTGTGAAAATGAATTGAATGTGTATTTTCCTTGTGCTTCTAATGTTGATAATTTGTGTTATAGGGGTGGGACTTATTTGGGGAGTTATAAGTAGGAAATTCAAAGGTTCTTAGGTTTTTGCCTGATGCCTGCATAAATAATATATTTAACACAAAGGACTCTGGGTATCTGTGGTGCGGAAACCCGTGGCACAAAGGGAAAAAGACACTTTTCTAGCAAACATGGTTGTTTTAAAAATGACTTTTGTATATATAATATGGCTTGAGACTATGACTAATAAAAGCAATGACAACATCCGTTTGTGTACTTTATTTAAAAATCTTAGGGGCGCCTGGGTGGCTCAGTCAGTTAAGCATCTGACTTCGGCTCAGGTCATGATCTCACGGTTTGTGGATTAGAGCCCCGCATCGGGCTCTGTGCTGACAGCTCAGAGCCTGGAGCCTGCTTTGGATTCTGTGTCTCCCTCTCTCTCTGCCCCACCCCTGCTTATGCTCTGTCTCTGTCTCTCAAAAAATGAATAAACATTAAAAAAATTAAAATAAAATAAATATCTTAGTATGCTTTTGCCCCTTTAAAGACAAGGGTTGAATTGTGCCAAGAGTAGAAGAGGGCGTGGCCGTGCTAGGTGCAGGGGGAGGAGCCACGTGGGATCCGGTAGCGGCCTCCTCGCCTTGTCTTGATGCTGCTTTGCTGGACGTCAAGACAGGCCACTGGCTCAAAATATGAGTGACAGAGAACAGAGTCTTTCAGCCTGAAGGTGAATCACTGTTATTTTTTCTTTCTGAGAGCTGACATGGTGTCAGCAGCGGGCCAGGTCTGTGTGTCCATCTCCCCGAGAGCCACAATTCCTGTGTTTTGACAACGGGACAGGAGACCATCTTCAGTTGCTTCCTTGGGTCCTCTTGCCCCAGCTAAAAGGTAAAGACCAAGCTCACTGCCTCTGTTTCTCGAAAAAGGCCCAGAAATGGACTGCTAACCAGTTACAAGCAGTCAAGGTAAGGGTTTTCTGAGGGGTAGTTGAGAAATGGGAGGTAGGGGTATTTATGTTAGCTAATTTTGAACATAGGACTTCCCAGACATCTTTGCTAACTAACACATACTCTGTATTGGTGGATGTAATTTTTTTTTCTTTTTTGCCCTTGCCTGTGTTTGTTTAGTATTAAGAAACGAGCTGAGGGGTGCCTGGCTGGCTCCGTGTGACTCTTTATCTCGGGGTTAAGTTTGGGCTCCACATTGGAGGAGATTACTTAAATATCCTTTAAAAAAAATGAATTGAGAATGTTCTGTGTCTCTATATTCCTGGAAGAGTTTGTGTAAGATTAGAAGTGATTCCTTGGGTTTGTTGTAACACTCAACTCGGTCTGTCTGAGCTCGGCGTTTCCTTCGTGGGAAGAGGTTAGTGTTTTATTTTTTTTTTTTTAATTTTTTAATGTTTTATTTATTTTTGATACAGAGAGAGACAGAGCATGAGCGGGGGAGGGGCAGAGAGAGAAGGAGACACAGAACCAGAAGCAGGCTCCAGGCTCTGAGCTAGCTGTCAGCACAGAGCCCGACGCGGGGCTCGAACCCACGAACGTGAGATCTGACCTGAGCCGAAGTCGGAGGCTTAACCAACTGAGCCACCCAGGCGCCCCGAGGTTAGTGTTGTAAATTTATATATATGAGTTTTCAGAATAGGCTTTTTTCTTTTATCTCGTGTCAGTCTTGATGGGAGAAATAATCCACTGTGAAAAAACATAAATCAATTTTTACTGGGCCAAAATAGTTTATAAAATCTTCCTCTGGGCATGCACCCTGGAGAAGCTAATAAATGGAACCCGGTCTGCGGGCCTCTGAGGACACGGTTGTGCAGAAGGCCACGTGGAGGTCTCAGAAACAGCCCCGCCCTCCTGTGCCTGCAAGTGAAGCATGACCTCACATCCAGGGGGGATGGAAGCAGGTGCCCCACGGAAGACCTGAGGATACTAGATGGGCGGGGCCGTCTCCTTCCCTTCAGCTCAAGGCGTGGCTCCCACAAAGCCGAGTGCGGCCTGGAGGACGGGGGAGGATGCTGCCACCCCAGCTGTTAGCAGACGCGGCAGCTCTGCCCACGCAGACCAACATGGCCTCGGAGCGGGTGGTTCTGAATGGGCATCTTTTCCATCGTTGGAAAAGAATACTAGGGACGCTTTGCATTCATATAAAATGAACAAAAATCTATATAGTTTCCCCCCCCATGTTAATTTTCTCACCTTCTGTCACAATCCAAAAAAATCCTGGTCTCTGGATACTTTGCTGGCGGCCACCCTGTCCCTCAATGCTAGGGCATCATGCTGAATCAGGCCGTATGAGCAAGAAATGGCTGGACATGAGGGTTTTAAAGTGTGCTCCGGATTGAGGTAAGCCTGGGTGGTCCCTGTTGTTCATACACACTGGTCTGCATTCCTCATGGCCTGTGAATGGCCTGAGCTAGGGTCCTGGGTGGTCAGCCGGGTGAGTAGGACAGGCAAGACACGGATGGGCAGCATTCGTCCTCCGGGCTAGCCGTGGAGGACAGAGCTGAGGGAGCGTCCTCTTGAGGACACAGCTTCTGCTGGTGCGCCTGGCCATCCACATTCAGTGCGTGCTGAGTCCCCAGGGGTTGTCTGTCTGCAGCAGCCTATGGGAGGCCCAGCAGGGGCCGGTAGTCTCTGCAGATGCGTGGCCCCCTCCAGGTGCGGTACGTACTGTAAGGCCAAGACCTCGGGGAGCTGTGTCTTCACGGGCAGAGCTGGAAGGTGGCCAACTGGTCAGAGGCCAGACTGGGGACAAGCAAGCCTGGGGTAGAGGTGTGAGCATGGACGTGAGTCTTTTTCCTTTTCTTAAAATTTTTTCAATGTTTAATTTATTTTTGAGAGAGAGAGACAGTGTGAGCAGGGGAGGGACTAACAGAGAGAGACACAGAATCCGAAGTAGGCTCCAGGCTCTGAGCTGTCAGCACAGAGCCTGATACAGGGCTCGAACTTGCAAATGGTGAGATCATGACCTGAACTGACTAAACTAACTGAGCCACCTAGGTGCCCCAAAGGTAGGCAAGTCTTAATGCCATGTGCTAAAATTCAACACAGAGCCCTGTGCCACCCATGGAAGTTTCCACAGCACAAGCCTAACAAAACGCCCTCCAGGGATGAGGCACCAAACAACAGAGCTATGACGTGATCCAGTTGGTCACGGTTGGTGCCACCACACCATTCATCAGCCGTGCAGTGCGGTCTTGGTGGCATGAAAACCAGCCACAGGGCAGGGAAGGGGGCTCCAGTGGGCCCAATACCAGGTGCTCCCACTAACTGAGGCCTGTCTAGGGCTGCCATCACCCAGTGGTCCCTGCCCGCCTTAGAAACAAGGCCCTTGTTATGGGACCATCTCTAGCAGACTAGTCAGCCCTTTGCTAGCTGCAGAGCTGTGAAGAAGGGTGACTCTTTAAAAACTGTCCTAACACGAAACATTTAAACTATAAATTGTTCCTAGGGTGAGAACTATTCTCAGGGTAACCCTCAGAACTGAATAATGAGAAAACTAGGAGGAAGGCTATGCCACCTCTGTTTGGAAATATTCCATGTAAATTACAGTGCTCCCTTGGGACCACTGATGGCTGACTGGTGGTCTGTTCTTTGAACGAGAACTGAGAACCGAGGGCAGGGCACAAGACATTGGCTTTGGACAACAGGTCACACTAAGTGTCGGTCAGGTGAAGGCCTCTCACTCCCTGTGCTCCTGGAGTGGAGCGGCCATGCATGGCGGGCTAGGGTTCAGCCCACCTGGTCCCACGTGGAGCGCGTCCTGGGCACGGGTCCTGGAGCACATGCTTCCGAGGCCTCTGTGGCTGCCTCTCTTAGGCCCGGTTCTCATGGGTGTTCCAGCATCTTCTGTAGCTAACTGGTGACTGAACCACACTTATTTCTAAAAGGATATTGCTGAAGGATTAATTTCAGCAGAGATGTAATAATTCTGCTGCTAATGTATTATAGCAGGTTGCAGCCATTTTTTGGTGTTTTTTCTAGGAAGGGAAATTTCCTGATTTACGTTTCTTTAGATTCCTGGCACCAGCATCTGCAGGGAGTCCTGTGTCCCTTGGGGACATCTCTTCAGCCTCTGTCACTCATGGCACATAAAGCTCCTTTCAGTGGTGACCCAGCAAATGTAACAAATGTATTTGAGAAGCTCATGCAGCATGGTTTCAAAAGTGTTCTGAATCTCCTGTCTCCCAGACAGACAGACGGGTGTGGCCAGGACATGCGTACAAAGGACGGACATGAGTCAGGCTTCCAGTTCTGGCCCATAAACCAATTCACATAATAGAACAGCTGAGGCAGTCTTTACCCCAGCTCCACAGTTGTCCCCAGTGAGTATCAGCCCTCATGGCGCGCTGCCCCCAGGTGTTATCACCTTCTCGCCGCCAGAAAGAGCCTCATGACTCAAAATATTTGTCAGGTGTACCTGGCTGGCTCAGGGTCTGTATCTATATATTAAAAAAATGGACTTGTTATAATCCCTGGAACCTGTCAACATTACCTTATATGGCAAAGTAGGTTTTGCAGACATGATCTTGAGTTGGGGGAGGTTGTCCTGGTTTATCAGGTGGGCCCTGATGCCACCACAAGGCCCCTATCAGGGAGCTGGGGGGCTGATGTGTCCCACGCACAGAAGGCAGAGTGAGCACAGAGGTGGAGCCTGGAGGGGTTTGGCCGGAAGCCTTGGGCTGCAGACGGCAGGCAGCCACCAGGAGCTGGAGGAGGCACACGAGAATCCTCCCCTTGAGGCCTCAGAGAGAGTGTGACCCCACCAGGCCTTCCTGTATGCCAGTGAAGCCATGGACTGCTGGCCTCCAGAACTGAGAGAATGAATTTGTGTTGTTTTAAGCCCCAACGCTTGTGGGGATTCCTGTGGTAGCAGCCACAGGAAACTAATACTGACAGCATCTTCCACCAAAGGAAACTCAGATGTTGGGCAACTTCCTCGAAAAGATCACTTCCATTCTGGGCACCACTCACAAGTGCCTTCCTGTTCAGTACACACGGGACACAGCGGGGCCTCCTGGCCAACACAGCACGGCGCTGCTTTAGAGAGTCGCCACTCCCAGCGAGGAGACCTTCCTGGAGGGAGTTTCTGGTCCCCCCGGAGGACTGCCTGTGATCTGCAGTTCCAGTGGTGTTCAGTGGTGTCCAGTGGTGGGGAACAGGATGGGGCCGTGAAGCAAGCTGACATACGTAAAATGCACACCACAGGGACGGGAAAGGGACCTGCATGGAAATGGCCTGGGGCCAGTGTGGGTTGGAGCTCTGCGGCTCCGCCTTCTTGCACCTGACCCACACTCCCCTGGACATTGGGTGGGGGTCTTCTGCTGGGGTAACCAAAGTGTTTGCTTCTGAGGGTCAATAGCAAGCCGAGATAATTTTCTCAAGGTGAAAATAATTGCTGCAAAGCGCCTGCTCATGCTTCAAAACCCAGGAGCTCACCGCGTGGTTCTCGTGTTAGTGCTTTTCTACAGCAGCATCCAGGCCCCATCTGCGTGGAAGCTCTGGTCCTGCTTATGGCGAAGCAGCTTGCCTTGTAGTTGGAGAAGCTTTTGATTTGGGGCTTCACAAAATTGGCAGCCTGTAGGTTTATCCAGGAAATGGTAGGAACACACACCTCTTAATCCTGAGCGTTCCCAAAGACCACTCTTCCTTTTTTTTTTTTTAATGTTGGTTTATTTTGAGATTGTGTAAATAAGGCAGGGGCAGAGAGAGAGGGAGAGAGAGAATCCCAAGCAGGCTCCGCGTTGTCAGTGTTGAGGCCGAGGTGGGGCTCCATCGCACCAACTGTAAGATCATGACCTGAGCCGAAATCAGTAGTTGGACATTCAGCCGACTGAGCCACCCAGCCACCCAGGTGCCCGGGGCTACTCTTACTTCTTAGTGGTGGGGCTGCACTAGGTCCCACATTTTGTACACAGGGCCCTCCCAATTCCGAGTCCTGCTTGCTCCCTTCCTCGGTTGGCCCTGTGGGGAGCTCTGGCTGGAGCAGGACTCGGAAGTTCTGGCTGCTGAATTCAAACCCAGGCCTAGTATCTTCTTACATTTTTGCCCTGGTCCTGAGGACATTCTGTGACTTCTCCGGGATGCTTTCTCCCTTCTTACGCAGGCCGTGCTGGGGGAAAGGTCATGCGGTGAAGTCACTATCTGCCATCGCTCAAATCTTTGTTAGGAGTACAGATCTCTGAAGTGTCAGAGAAATTGCTATTAAAAAAAATTGAATAACTTGAGGCACCTGGGTGGCTCAGTCAGTTAAGCAACTGATTCTTGGTTTCAGCTCAGGTCATGATCTCATGGTTTGTGAGACTGAGCCCCGAATCGGGCTTGCTTACAGTGCGGAGCCTGCTAGGGATTCTCTCTTGCTCTCTGCTCCTCCCAGCATGCGTGTGTGTGTGAGGCTGCATGCACATAAACACTCAAAAATAAACATTTAAAAACAAAACATAATATCTTACATGTAGTAAAACATTGATCTTGAGTATATAGTTTGATGAGCTTAAAAAGTATGTTTATTCAACCACATAGCCCGTACCCTAATCAAGATTAGAACATTTCCATCACCCTAGAAAGTTCTCTCCTGCCCTCACTCCTGCAGGAAGTAGCCACTCTTCAGCTCTCCGTCGCCATGGAGGTGTGTTGCTGGTTTGTAAACTTCACGAAATGAGATCACACTGTGGTCTGTCACCATGGGCCGCCAAACACACCTCATGCCATTTCCCTGGTGTCTGAGTGTACCCTTAGGATGCCAACCTCAGTAATGGGAACTAGAGATTAGTCCCTGACCATGGAATGAAGTATGGAAGCCATGAGAAAGTCTTTAAGCTCCTCGTCCCGACAAAGATATTAAATCCAAACCAATACTATGGATGAGCAAGCTGGACTATTGACAAAACTGAATACCGCTCACCAACAAAGAATGAACTACAAGGGCACCTGGGCGGCTCAGTCAGTTAAGAGCATCCGACTCCCCCTCAGGTCATGGTCTTGCAGTTTGTGGGTTTGAGCCCCACGTCCAACTCTGCGCTGACAGCTCAGAGCCTGGTGCCTGCTTCAGATTCTGTGTCTCCTCTCTGCCCCTCCCCTGCTCATATGTTGCCTCTCAACAAGAAATAAATGTTAAAAAAAAAAATTCTTTTAAAAAAGAATGAAGTACAAATACATGCAAAAAAAAAAAAAGAAAAAAGGAAGAAGCCAGATACAGACAGAATGTTTTGACTATATCTGTTCAGCCCATCTTGTCTTACACTTTTAATTATCAACATTTTATTATTGTTATCTGGATCTATTATTTCACTAGGAATTACAAAATGGTGATTTTCTGTCACTCGTTTTTCTTTTTTTTATTAAAAAATTTTTTTAATGTTTATTTTTGAGAGACAGACAGTGTGAGTAGGGGAGGGGCAGAGAGAGGGAGACACAGAATCTGAAGCGGGCTCTGAGCTGTCAGCACAGAGCCCAGTGCAGGGCTTGAACCCATGAACCACGAGCTCATGACCTGAGCCAAAGTCAGACACTTAACTGACTGGGTCACCCAGGCGCCCCTAACTGTCACTCTTTAGTATTGGTCACCTGAGCTTTTTCTGCAAAAAAGAACTTTCCTTCGAAAATCATTTGGTTACCCTGAAATGTTATTCATGCAGAAAAGCCAGGATAAATGCTTTGATTCTTTATTTTCCAATTTTTAGAAGAATGAATTCATGCCCTAGCAATTATTGAAAATTACTAATACTTTCTTAGTTTTACTATGAATAGTACATTTTTATAAGTCTGGTGGATTTTAATCCATTGCACTCATCTTATTAATGCTCATATTTCCCTCTTTAGGAACCTTTGTAGGAGCCATTTTCAAGTTTGTTCTTGTGGCCCTTTGCCGTGACCCTGGTCTCATCTAAAGTTTCTACACTAGGCGCATCTCAGTTCTGCAGTTCTGTGATAAAGCCTTTGGGACATTCCGTATGGCTATGAGATTAAATCTGGCTTCACATTTTGGTTTAGCCTCTTATTATGTGAGGCTTGGGCAGGTTATGAAAACTCTCAGAGTCTCATTATATCTCTCTCAAATCTGGGTAAGAACACTCCTCTCACATTAGTGAGGTATCAGATATGAAGCACCTCTGAAATATTTCCCTTTTCCTTATTTCAGAGAATATTTCCTGACATCCCTCCTATGCACATAGCGTGTTGCCGAGGAGGTGGTAGCCATATAACGAAGCTTACCCACTGATGATTTACACATGGTGAGGCCACGAAGGTGTGCTCAGGGAGGCATTATTAATATCTTAGCGTTGTGTGAGTGCATGGCATTCACATCGGGATTTCCTTTCTAGCCCATCCTCAAAGCTACTTGGTTTTCAGATGTTGCCGGTTGGCAATTAGAGGGCAAATCAGATGTCAGGCTGTGTTGGTTTGGACCTGCCAATAAAAATCATTTGAATTCTGAATTGGGACTAATCCGCCGTCGCATGTGGTCCTAGCTCTGCTCCATTTGGTCAAAGCGCGACTTGCCTTTCCAAAGGGAACTGTGGCTTAGTTGAGGCTTGCTGGGTCCTCTATAATCCTCAGGTTGAAACATAAACTATAAGTGAGGAGGCTCTCGTTGCCAATGAACGAATGGAGTCTTGCTTTGTGGGAACTTGAGTTCTGAAATCCAGACGGCAGCACTCTTGGTTACTCTGATTGAAAGTGGCCACTTCAGCTGGCACATTTAAGACACATCGGCTTGCAGATGGTTGGCTTCCAACCTTGCCCAGGGCAGAGCCGGTCAGAGAACTGACTGACGGGAGGCCTAGGCTGTAGCCTTGGTCGAAGGGACTCGGCTCTCGGCAGGGCAGACCTTTCCCTTGGCCTGGTGGTGTCTGCGGGCCTAGGGGCGGGAATGCTGGCTGATAACCTGGGGAAAGCGATGATGGGAGGGGGTGCCCCAGAGGGGAGGCAACGCTCAAGGTTGACTTCGTCTTTTTCTGCTGCTTTGCCAGGAGACTTTCAGCCAGGTCCTTGTACCACTTGTCCATCTAGAACATTCTGGGAAAGCACCATAGGATATGAATATCTTCAAGACTGATTAGCCAGCTTGTTGGGAGAATGTGACTTTCTGTGAAGTGTACCTTTTGCTGAAGTACACTAAGGTCATGTCTTCAGGTTTTCCCTGATGTGTAACTCCTTCTGACTCTAAGTGAAAGAAGCAACACGGATCTAATTGTGTCAAATAGCTCTGGCATCACCACTCTAAACAGCAACCAGCAACACCCTGTTGAGCAAGCTGACCCCTGCTCTGGAGACAGGACAAGGACTGGCTTCCAGAGCTTTCTTATCAAACTGTGGGATGGTAAGCCAGGGAGGACTCTGCAGTGACACCATGGGTCTGAATCCTGATTCTGCTGCTTGAACTGGCTGTGGGATCTTGGGAAGAGGCTCGAATCTCCTCGCCTTGGTCCCTCCCCTCACTTGTAGGACCAGTGCCCGTCCCTGCTGTACTCATTGTCTGGCACCTTGCCAGCGCTTTATAAAGTTAGGCGTTTCTCTCATTGTTAACAGCTCATGACTGTTTATTAGCATAAAGAATCTGGGGCCAGTTGACTTAAAAGCCTGCATGTTGTCCGCAAGCCTGTGACCAGAGTGGCTGAGAGGCATCGGCCAACCTGGCAGCGCAAAGGGCTGCTTGGGAAGCAGGGGCCTGCGGAGCCAAGGAAGACACAGATGCAGGCAGGGAGTGGCATCCATCCTTGGGGGGCATCCTCAGGGACCAGCGCCAAACACTTCCGGCCCGTTCACTCTCATGACCCACGTTCCAGGAGAGAGCATCTGCCTGGGCTTGGTCAAGCCCAAGTCTTTACCTAACGGTGCATCCTTTTTTTTTTTTTAAACATTTACTTATTTTTGAGAGACAGAGAGAGACAGAGCATGAGCAGGGGAGGGGCAGAGAGAGAAGGAGACACAGAATCTGAAGCAGGTTCCAGGCTCCTAGCTGTCAGCCCAGAGCGCAACGCGGGGCTCGAATTCACAGACCTCGAGTTCATGACCTGAGCTGAAGTTGGACGCTTAACCCACTAAGCTGCCCGCATGCTCCTACCTGGTGGCGCATCTTGACAGACATTTGCTTTGGGGGAGAAGGCCTAAAAACGGGTGCTGTTGGCCGTAGGGGAGCAGTGCCAGCTCCACACCGTGCAGGGTCAGTTGCACCCTTCTGCCCCCTTGGCCTCTGCTGGCTGGCAAAAGGCCAATAACACAGCCTCCAACACGCTCAGCCTGATTCTTCCAGGTTTGGGGGTCCAGGAGCAACATCAGGGATGCGTCTCCCTCTCTCTGCTCTGGGGCTGTCACTGTCGAGGTGTGCTGCAGAGGTGGGAGGTGGCAGATGCCCTTGGGACAAGACCTCAAGGAGTGGCAGGTGGTTTCTAGGTGACGGAGCGCTGGGGGGGCCTCATCTGCAGCCGTAGGGTAGAGGCGGTTCCTCCTGACCTACACGGGCCTCTCGGGGGCCTGGCAGCGCACTTCCTTCCCAGGTGGAACTGGACCATCAGGTGACTCACACCCCGATTCACATTTCAAAGAGACACTCAGGCAGCTGTGTTTAAATGATGAAAAATAGCCAATTAAAAATGGTCAATATGGCAGTTTTGACTGTTTTTGCCAATAATTCCGATTTCATCACAGCTAACCAGACTACACTGACATTTAGGAAGGGCCACACTGTTTATCTAACAAGTTGAGGATGCTGTTTACCACATATTCAGGTGCCTGTGTTCACAAGGAATGTGCAAAAGCTATCTGTGCTCACCCCAAATCTCACCACCAATCTCTCCTCCTTGAGGAAACTGTTTTTAATTTATTTTGAGAGAGAGAGAGCGAATGAGCATAAGCAGGGGAGGGTCAGAGAGGGGCAGAGAGAGAGAAGGAGACACAGAATCCGAAGACAGGCTCCAGGCTCTGAGCTGTCAGCACAGAGCCCAACGCAGGGCTTGAACCCACGAACCGTGAGATCATGACCTGAGCCGAAGTCGGATGCTTAACTGACTGAGCCACCCGGGTGCCCTGAGAAAACGATCCTTGATGGAGTGGGAGCCCAGTGAGCATTTCCAGCCTGGCGCACTGAACACGCAGCTTCCCCCTGAAGGAGAGGGCGACGCAGGGCTTAGGGCACTGTTGATAGGGCACAGCAGCTGCCTCTGGCTCCCACCATGCCTTTGAATCCCTCATGGCCGACCACCTCCTCAACATGCAGAGGCCCAGCCACCCCCATTGTGAATACTTTCTGGTCCTAATTAGGATCACAGTTCTTCTGTGATGCCAGCCCTGATGTTTCCCAGAGCACTGAATGATGCAGTCAAAACCATCAGGTTGGCCAACAGTTTGATCCGTTACTGCTCAGCAACATTCAAGGCCTCATGGCTGGCATGCACTGCATCAGAACTGAGCCCTGACCTTCCGACCCTATGCCCTGTGTCTTTCCTGAAAGTTCCACCCCACTCACCTGCTCGGCCTAACAGGACATCCTTTGAGAAAGATGAGGCTCAGGGGCTGTGTCTGACCTTGAAAATCTCCTTGGATGAGATTGACCAATGAATGCAAATATGTTCTGTGAATGTGAGATCACATCCCATACAGACCAGACCTTGGCACATTATGGGTGTATATGATGAATATGAGTAAGTGTGACAGTAAGGAATTAAGTTAATAAGTGAATGGCATAAAGTGTAAATACACGTCGGAGACACTATCTAAGGGGCTCAGGGAATAAGCATGTTCTGTAATGTTTGGGTGCTGTACACACAGACAGATGTATACATGTGCCTTCTACAGCACCAAACCTTCTTACGCACAGGTTCATGCACACATCGCATACACCAGCTCATAAACGTAACTCCCCCACAGTGCAGTCATACATGCAATCACCTGTGCACATCCACGTGCTCATACAAATGCACACACACACGTACACATGCACACACGTGCAGTCCCACATGGCCGCACAAGGACATGGCTCCTTGTGTGTCTGGGTCATGTACTGGGGATTCCTATCGTGGCCATGTGGCCAGTGCTCCACAAAGAGCCATGCACAGTCTTTTATTTTTATTTTTTTTAATTTTTGAGATAGAGTGAGGGAGAGAGGGGCAGAGAGAGGGAGAGAGAGAATCCAAAGCAGGCCCTGTGCTGATGAACTGTGAGATCATGACGAAATTGAGAGGACGCCCCCATAGCCTTCTCTTAGATCAGAAAGCCAGGCTGCCTCAGCCTGGGCTCTGGAACTTGGTCCTGTTCTTCCTAAACCAGATTTTCCTGCCTTCCTCCCTCTCTTCCATTTGTTCCTTTTTTCTGCCTTTCGCTGCTTGTGTCCTTTCAGCAGAGCTGAGATCTTGTGGCACTGGTGAAGCCGTCTGCACCTTTGTGGGTTTTGTGCCGCTTCCCAGTGTTTCTGTTACTGTGATTTCCTTGCAGTCCTTGCGGCGCCTCTGCCGGAGCTGTCGGGGTGAAGCAGGAGACCAGTCAGGAGCTGGCAAACAATGGGAACCACCCCATGTCCCTTCTGGGAGGCCTGTTTAACAATGTCAAGGAGCAGTATGGCCCCAAAGTAAACAGCCCTCCAGTATGCAGCCTCAGGAGAGGTCCAGAGCTCTTGCAGGTCCTTCAGAGGGACTTTGCCTGCGGTGAGGGCCCCAGTGACCTCCATGTCCTGGGGGGCACAGCCAGCTCCCTCTGCAGCTGGGTTGTGGTGACCAGCGTCGACAGCAGAGAAGTGGGGCTAGATGTCTGGCCCCGGGTCCCTGGGCATCACACAGTGACCTCACTGACCGGGTACCGTCCTGCCCTTGTGTTTCTGCATCACCTGTGGGCCTGTCACGAACAAGCTTTGCCTTCTAGCCCATCTAGATCCCATTTTCTTTTGTTTCCTGTTGTTTCTGTCACCCAATTTATCACCAGCAGCCGGTGTGGTAGTCGGGATGGCCGCACCCATGCTAGCACGCCCACGTGGGTGCTGTCACGCCGTCTGGCCGGAACCCTCACTGAGATGGATCCCTGCATGCACACACTGTGGTGTGCAGGGTGCCGAAATCGAGGGGAGGAACGGCTGTCTTCCGGCCTTCCTCAAAGAGTCTGGATGAATCCTCTCACCGTCGAATTCTACTCAGGGAGCAGCGCTGTGCCGGCCCAGGGTCCGAGGTACTAAGTGCTAAGAATACACAATGAGTAAAGAACCGGGGTCACCATCCGTTTCCCCACAGGCGGTGCTGCAGGTACAAAGCGCAGAACTGTGGCCAAGTGCAGAGCAGCACCAAGGTTGCTCCTGCTGTTTCCCCACAGGGTAGACAAGCACTCTCTCTGGAGGGGCAGTTCCCTGGGCCTTTGGGACAGAACTCCCTTCCCATCAGATGGGCAGACAAGGAGGGACTGCTTTCTTGGACCCAGGGACAGAGGGTGTTGGGCAGGAGGCGGGGGGGACCTGGTGGGGAGGACCTGGTGGGGAGGACAGGGAGAACCGGCATCAGCAAGGACGCAGGTGATCACTGGGGCCGTCAGGCCCAGCATTCAGTTCTACTTGTAGATGGCCTGCGCTGAGCTGTAGCCCCCTCACATCTACCCTACCCCAAAGTGTGCACATGCCGCCCTGCTGGGGCAGTAAGGGGCCAGGAGCGGGAGGACAGGGGAAGCCTGGCTGATGAGGGCCCGGTAACAAGGAGAGACCCGCAGGCGCACCTCCAGCAGGAATCAGACTTCACCTAGTGCAGCGGGACCCACACGGGTGAGGCCAGGCCACTGCCCAATGCTGAATGAAGCAGGTTGGGGGCCGAGGGGTGGATACACTAGACACTCAGAGCTCACGTTCTCTCTCACACACAGATCCCTCTGATGTCTAGAACGCCCCTGGCCCAGGACCCCTGCAGCCATGCCCTGGTCTTTAGGAAGATTTCTCCTTGGGAGGTCCGAGATCCCCAGAGCCCCCCGCGGACCCCCAGACAGTGGCCAGGAAAGGACTCCAGGCCGACCCCACCAGGGCCGCGTCTGCACCGTGGCTCCTGGTCTCATTAGTGGAGTTCGGAGCTCGGAAGGGGCTGATCCTCCAGGCTGGGCTCCCACAGTCTCCTCCTCCTCATGCTGAGAACCCCCCACCCCCGCTCTGGGCCCCCCCTTCTGATGGACCCACAGCACGTCTGGTCACATTAAAATTAAATAAAACTAAGAGCCGGCGATCAGCTCCTGGACGGCCTCAGCCACACGTCAATGGCCGCCGGCCCCGCGTGCTCGCGGACGCCGCGTGGGACCACGCGGGTGGGCGCCCTGCCCAGGGTCTGAGCAGAGAGCGTCGGGCCTTTCCACTCCCCATCCGGCCAAACGTGAGGGCTAACTCCCCGTGGCCGGAGGGGCAACGCCCGGGGTAGGGTAGTTCCCCCGAGGGCCCGGGATCCCCCGGCCGGGAGGGGCTGAAGCGTGCTCGCCGCCCCAAAGCCCGCTAGGGAGCGGCGGAACCACAAGGAAGGGGCCGGGGGCGCGCCGGGACGGCCGCGCGCCCGCAGGTGGGGCGGGGCGGGGGCGGGGGGTGGGCGCCGGGGGCGGGGCCGGCGGGCGCGCGGCGGGCGGGGCGGGGCCTCTGGGGGGCGGGGCCGGCGGCGCTGTCCGGTGCTGAAGCGGCGGCGGGCGCGGGCGGCGCGGGGAGGAGCGGTGCCTGCCGGAGTCGGTCCCGCCGCCCCCGCCGCGCCGCCATGGAGTGAGCGCCGCCCGCCCGGCCGCCGACATGGGGCCGCTGCTGGCGCTCCTGCTGCTGCTGCTGCCACCGCGCACCGCGCCCGCGCCCCGCGCCCGGCAGCTTCCGGGGCTTCTCGGTGAGTG
>PISW01013680.1:0-24973 GCA_004023785.1 Mungos mungo
GGGGGGGGGCACCTTGAGTCTTGGGTGGGAGCCTCAGGCTTGCCAAATGGAACTTAACTCTCCAGCTCTTTCTTCGATGCTGAGTCAATCCCTACCATGTAGTCTGAACCACTTTCTCTGTTCAGAGTACATAGTGGTGTCTACCAAGTGTCACGTTCCGTGTTGGCAGAATCCAGTGGGGCTGCGGGATGCATGACTCGTGTCCTACGGAAGGAGAAGCCCCCAGGTATTTAGGAAATCGGGGAGAAGAGGAACACACTACAAAACTTCTGTATGGAATTGTTCCTATGAGCTTAGAAGACAAAACCCAAGAAGGGCCTCAGGAGCCAGAAGCTGTGGGGAGAACAAGAAAACCCTGAAGCTAGAGGTTTGACCACGTTAAGTATGGTTTCCACAATAAGGAAGCAAGCCGTGTATTCACCGCCGTTCCGCTGTTTCCGGGATTCGTCTGGGAAGACTGGCAGTGTGAACACAGGCAGCGGCCCATCTGGCCAAATCCAGTGAGGTCCTGGGGAGGGAGGGGTCTTCCTCTCTGACCCAGCAGGCCCCGGAGCCTCAAGGCTGGAAAGGCCCCTGGGGGAAGGCTCCCAGTGGCAGGCTGAGGGGTTCTGGAGGGGGATGGTAGTCCCTTAGACTCACTAGAACTTGGGGACAGACCATCAGTGTGAATTAGTTGAAGATGCCTCTCCCAGGTCCTTGTCCCACAGAGGGGGGTGACTTAGGTCTGGGCCACCTTGCAGACCTGGTCCTGGGCAGGGGCAGACTCTGCAGACATGAGAAACAGAATCTAGTTCTCCCAGAGGCAGCAAAGAGGGGGCGAGGCCCCAGGCAAGTGTAGTTCAAGTTGATAACGTAGACTCTAAAAGGAAGACTGTTGGTGGAACCACTGTGGGCACGCCAGGAGGCAAACGCCCAGGCAAGGGGAAAAGGCAATGCAGCGAGCGGTCCAGGCTGGGAGGTACAGGCCACTAGTACACTAGGCCGGAAGGCATGGATGGGAGCTGGGCCGGCAGTTCCCAGTCAGCAGGGACGCCAGGGCTACTTTCTGGAACACAGACGTGTTTTCTTAGTCCTTACCCGAACTGCCTCCTCCACCCCAGAACCTGATAAAGGAGCTGCTGGCACCATCCACACCTCCCCCAACCCCAAGGTCATCTTTCTGGTCCTTGTCCTGGCACCTGTCCCTCATTCCAGCCGCCCAGAATCCACGAATTGGTGGGGCTGACCATCTGGCAGCACCTCAAAGTGCTACAGGCTCAAGGTCTAAGCACACTGAAGCCTTGCAAGCACATGGCAGACGCGTCCTTACTTGCTTTGCACACGGCCAGTGAGCATTACCATGAAGTCACTGATGCTTGGGCTACGGGAGCCGTCACTGCCCCTGCGCCCCGGGAGGGGCCCTTCCCAGAGGGGAAGGAAACCGGGTCATCATCCAGGGTCCCCGATACCTGGGGCCGCCCTCTTTCTCCATTCTCAGGGTTTTGTTTTTTTTTTTTTTTGGTTTGAGAGAACAGAGCAGAGGGAGAATCCCAAAGCTTTGCTCTCCACTGCCAGTGCAGAGCCTAGTGCAGGGCTCAAACCCACAAAGCTGTGAGCTCATGACCTGAGTTCAAAACCAAGGGCCTGACGCTTAACCCACTGAGCCACCCAGGCACCCCCTCTTAAGAGAAGTTTTAATGGGCTAAACGTTACGGTGAATCAGGAGAGAGCTGCTAGAAATTTTAAATCCCAGGCATCTTGACTTGGAACGCAAAATAAACAGAAATGGACCCAACTTGTAGAAACTTTATTTTCCGTCAACCTTGTTTCCGTTTCATCTCTCTGAAGAAGAGCAGCTCAAGACCACTCAGTGGTTGTTCCCACCCACTCGGTGGCCTGAGCCGTGGGCGCTGCAGACCAGTCCTCCGTGGCGGTCTGGGCGCTCCAGTCCTCTGTGAAGGAAACACCAGAGCACTCGGTCAGCCCCACTCCTGCGGTGTTCTCGTCCGCCGCCCCCCCCCAGCACTGGGCCTGGAATCCCTCCAGACACGCATCTCCAACGAGTGCAAGGCCAAACCACTTGGAAGGCACTCAATCTCAAGGAGTCAAGTTATGAGCTCAGGGACAGCACACTGGACAAGCTTGCGGCGCCACACAGCCCCGGAGACCTGAGAGGGAGACGGGAAGCCTGCCGTGTCAGGCCACATACCGGTGGGGAACTGCTGGATGGGCACGGAGGGCACCTGCACGCCTTCAGACCAGTCGGCGACTTCGGGCTGAGCAGCTGTGAACTCAGGCGCTGGGGCCGTCCATTCACCCTGAAATTCCTCCTTGGTCACAGCCTTTTCGGCAGCAGCCTGCTCCTCCTTTTCAATCTGGTTCAGAAGAAAATGTTTACAGCGACCAACAAATTATACCTCTTGAGCGTACACCAGGAGGTCTTACTTCTGTGCCCATAGCCTCGGGGGAGCGAGCTTACCTCTTCGGGATCCCTGTAGAAGTAGAGGTCCGGCATGACCTCCCACGGGTGCTCCCGGGAGATGGTGCCGCGCATGCGCAAGACTTCCCGGGCCAGCATCCACCACATCAGACCCACCGAGTGAGCGCCCTGCAAACAAGTGACGCGCGCTCAACCCCACACAGCACGGACTGCCCCGTGCCACCCATCTGCCCATCATCTAGGCCCCCGGGACCAAGAGAATATGAGACTTGTCAATCTGCGGAGAGTTTACGTTTAGCAAAGAGTGCTCTAGAAATTAGGACATCTCAACCTTGACGGTCACTGAACCCACCTGCCAAGGCTCCACCCCAGGCGGTGAAATGAAACACCTGAGTGAGTGCCTGGACACGGACACTAGTATTAAACCTCTCGGGGAATCTTACGTGGAATCCAGCATTTTGAGACCTGTAAACTGGACCAATGTGAATCAAACACAACACACCTTTTTAGGATTTTATAGCAGAATTCATCAAGGTGTTCTGAAAACAGAGAGACCTAGTAATCCCCAAGACGCCCTAGCAGTTAAGAAATATGGAGAAAAACAGAAAGAAAGCAGACCATTGAAGGAAGGATTTCTCCTCATAGCCGACACATCTGAATTACATTTGTAGCAAGAATTACTATCCAACTCCACTCATCGGGCCAGAGACCCTCGTGGTGTTAGCGAAAGACTTGCCCCTCGTGTAGCACACTACCTACACTTGAGAGTTCATCGGCCAGTGGCGGCCTCCACTCCAAGCTCTAACAATGTGCAGAGGGCGCCCCCTCTTTCCCCGCACGCTCTCGAGCCCCCACGGACACGGCATTCTCACCTTGTTGTTGCAAGGGATGGCGATGTCCACGTAGCGCAGGGGAGAGTCTGTGTTGCACAGAGCGATCGTGGGCAGGTTAACGTAAGACGCCTCCGTGAGCGGCTGGTGGTCAGCCCTGGGATCGGTGACCACGAGAAGCCTCGGCTCCCGGAAGGCCGCCTGGATCTGGTTGGTGAAGGTCCCGGGAGTGAAGCGGCCGGCGATCGGAGTGGCCCCGGTGGCGGCAGCGAACTTCAGCACAGCTCGCTTGGAGTCAACATGGAGAGTTAGTGGCGCTGCAGATGCGGCCCGCCAGGGATCCCCCCCACCCCCCAACCGGGTCCGAGTGCGGCCACCTGGTTCTGTAACCCCCCCCCTCCCCGGAGCAGCGCCCTTCCCAACAGGGAGACCTTGAAAGCACTCCACACACCTAGTTATTCTCTGTCCTCTGCGTTACCTGACACATTCTTACAGGGCTGGGGCCCAGAGACTGCCCCCGGCTCCCGTCCGAATGCTCCCCCCACTCCCACTTCCCTGAGGTCCCCCGCGGCTCACTGGTTCCTCACATCTGGAGGGCCCAGAGCCACACCACCGGGTTTCCAGAACCAAAGAAGCCACTCTGCTGAGTGCCGTGGGCACTCCATCTTCACAGGGCTGTGACAGTCCATCAACAGACAACACGGAGCAGGGCCTTGACCCCAACAAGCACTTCTCTGCTCCGGTCCCCAATTTCCCCACAGCTTCGCTATGTGACACAGGGACACCTCTTCCTGTTTACCTCCAGAAAACCTCTCTCCTGCGTCCCTTAAAACGTCCCAGGCCCCTAGCCACACTGCCTGGCCAACATAGGGGTCAGTAAATTTTTGCTGAGGAGAGCCAGGAGAGTGGCCACTAAGTCCGTCCTGCAGCAGTAATTAAAACGGTCTTTTACTGTGCACTGAACTAGGCGTCCAGATACAAGCCAGCCTCTGGGGAATAACCCGCTACAAAACACATCTGAAGTTCGCGGGACCGGTTTTACAGTCAACCTAAACAGTACAAAAAACCTATCCTACAAAACAATGTAAACATCTATCAAAGTCCAAGTCAAACCTTTTTCAAATTAGAATCGGGGTCAATGAAATCCTTGCTGAAGCTCTGATATAGTGGACTCTTAACACATGGTTTAAACTCTGCAGATCTACTTATTATGTGGATTTTTTTTTACAGCACTATACATTTATTTCCTTCTGGCCTACTTTATTCATTAAAATATAGCATATAATACACCTAGGATACAAAATGTGCTACCCGACTACTTAGATTAAATGGGACAATACAAGTTTTACCCTCTGGCTATTAAAAACCTAAGTTATTTACATTGGCAAAGATTTTTACTCTTGCTTAGGAGACTTGGATGAGGACTGGTACCCTATCAGAAAACCTTCTGAAAAATTCTGCAGCTGACACCAAAGCTGGGACCCAGTATTTCATCATTTTAAATAAAAGTCTGACTACAGAAAAATGTGATAAGCCACCTTAACAGGATCACGTCAACATACGCTGGCACAAAATACACAAAGATAGGAAAAATGTAGCTCAACACGCAATGCAAGGAGTGTGGGTGGTGAAAACCTGGGAGCATCGGCAGTCCCGAGTTCCAAACACCTCGCACACTGCTTACACACCTGGCCTGTATTCCGGGACGATATGACGCTGACATCGGCTGGGTTTTCAATGGCAACAATGGCACGTGCCGCCAGCAGCAGCTTCTCCCAGGTCCTCTTCAGATTTATGATGTAGATGCCTAGGTGACGGCAGAGAGCGTTTAACACCGGCCTCAATTTTCACAAGGGCTTTCTTCCAAAAAGTTGAATGTGGCAGTGAGTACTATCAAACTCCAGTCATAGAGGCAAGCTCTACTGGTGTTAGCGAAAACCCTGCAATTCATATGGCACACTTCCGACACTCAGAAGTTCACTGGCCAAGGCTGGCCTCCACCCTGAGCTTTAATAGTGTGCGGATTTGATTCAGTAGACAGAGCGCACCTCCTCAGTCTTCCTGCACTGAGCCTCCATCAAGCCCCCATATAGATTCCTCTAAGTTTTGACCCACTTCCTGGCCCCAGCCCCACTTTTCTTCCAGCCTGCCTCGATGCCAGATCTCACCCAAAGCTGCTTTTGCAGCATGAACCCCCAGGCCCAAGCGCTTCAGCGGCCACATCTGGGCTGAAGCAGGGCCTGGCCCCACAGACCTTCCAAAGCCTTCACAGGCCACCTTCCCCTTTCTAACACCTTCCAATCCTTATTGTCCCTTCTTAGCCCTTGTTCTGCTTTACTCTCAGAACTCAGGTTAACGAAGGGAAAGCCTGACTGGCTCAGTCAGTAGAAGAACATGCAACTCTTGATCTCGGGGTCATGAGTTTGAGCCCCATATTAGGTATATTATTCAGAAACAAACTTAGAAAGGCACTATGGAACGTCAACTAATGGGCTTCCTCATCACGTTTGCATTTCACAGCTGCCTTCGTGACCCAACCTAAGTCCAACTGACATAATCTTGCACTGGAGCCCAGGAAGCTGTCCTTCCAAAAAACCGTTTTTGTTTTTGGCTTTTTGGGAAAAAAATTTTTTTAAGTAATCTCTACGTCTAACACGGGGCTCGAACTCCCCACCTTGGGATCAAGAGTCACATGCTGTTACCAAGTGAGCCCACGAGGTACCCACTTTCACTTAGTTTTAAAGCTTTCTTCCAACGTAGAGATCTGGTTTCATTATTGCTTAGTCGGAATGCCCTCCCTTCCAAATCAAAGCAGCAACTGACCATCGCTTTTCCTTTTGTAGATGTACTGTTCCATTTGGAAGTCAAGGTTGGTGCCACCTAAGTGGGTTCCTGCTGCAAGGAATTTGAGGACATCCTCCTCCTTCATTTGCAGGACATCAAGGGCTCCGGACATTGTTGAAAGTTTCCCTTTAAGCTACGACGGGAACCTGAAAAACAACGGTTAACCATCCAGCCATTTTCATTTCAGTGATGTAAATGGGTTCGGGACCTGGTACTCTGTAACTCCTCTGGCAAGACAACCAACGGATTTAAACGCACCCGAAGACCACACCTTTTGGTACACTGCGTTGTGGAAGGAGACCCAAAACATGACAGAATTGTAGCTAATCTTGACGAGTGTGGAGACAGAAAAAATAAATTACGCTAAGTGAAACCAGAGATTTGCCCCGTTAACACTCCAGAGAGTAACCGGAGTAAAGTCACGGATGAGCAAAAATAACCAGATGCGGAGAGCAGCCACGTTCTGTAATTTACATACAGGGGCAGAACAAAGACAGCAGAGGGGCGAACAAATATATTTTCAGGCGGACTAAAGGGGGGCGCTTTGGAATTATTTCTCTCTTCGATCACAATTAGTTTTCTACATAACCTTGCCCTGTATCTTAACGCGAACCGGATGCACCAGCCCAAACAGCTCGTGTAAACTGGGTGCTGGGCCGTTTTCTCGGCCGAGGGCCGGGGCCCCGCTTTCCGCGCCACGGCCGCCCAGCCGCCGCCCGGCCCGCACCCTCGGCCCCGCACCCGGTGCCCCGGCTCCAGCACGCCCTCCGCGCGCTCCCGGGGCGCTGCGGGGACCCGCGGGCCAGAGCGTGGCCACGTGCGGCGGCCGGGCGCAGGCGGAGGGCGCAGGGCCGGAGGCGACCCGCTCTGCCTGCCGGCGTCCGTCCTCGGCCCTCGCACCCCTCTCGCCGACAAAAAGCTGTCAGGGTAGTCTTGGGGGACGCCGGGGACGCCGGGGACCGCCGGGGACCCCCGGGGACCCCCCCCCCCATAGCACTCACGCAAAACAACGCCGTATGGATCCCTCGCGGGGCAGCGCGGAAAAGGCAGGGGGCCGGAAGTGACGCCTTTATATACTCCGCCGCCAGCCAATGACAGAGCAAGCCAGGCGGAAGGATGAACGGGCCGCCTAATCCCGCGGGGTCTTTTGCGACGTTGGTGCTTTCCGGCGCCGCAAAGAAGCTCCGCGCCGCGCGGCCACCCGCGCTGTAATTCGTCAGGAACGTGCCGTTAGGGGCCGCCGGCACTCGGGTTCCTTGTCCCCGTTCTCAGTTGACGTTTCCTTGGGTCGGTAGCCACGTTGAACACGGCGTGTCAACAAAAGCTGGAGAAATTATTTCCATTTCTTGGAGCGCAATTTATCAGGACGTAATTCAGATTTTGAAAATTTACGTACAGGAAATTTTCCTGAAAAAATTTAAAGGAAAAGACTGTACACAGATGGCAGGGTTTTTTTTCTGGAGGAAATGGAATCTATCGATAGGTTAGTAATTAAAAACTTACTCCATTCATATAATACTATGCAGCCACGAAAGAACTGCAGGATGGGGGAGATTATTTTTAAAAAATTGAAGCCTGTATCAACTAAACTTCAATTAAAAAAAAAAAAAGGAAGCCCTGCACATTAAAAGACGGTAGAGACAGCCAAGTGACTAAGTTCTGTATTAGGTTTCCATCTTTCCTGCACCTGTGAATCACGTGGGGAGTTTTTAAACATAGGCCCAACGCAGATTTTAAAAATCTGGTTTAAAAAAATATATTTTTAAAGCGCGCACGCGTGGGCGAGCGAAGGCGGGAGGGGCAGAGGGGACAGGAGCCCAAGTCGGAGGTTTATCTTGCTAAGCTACCCAGATACTCCCAAAATCTGATTTTTAAAATTGAAGCATTGCAATAAAACACATTTGTGTATACTGTGAAATGATCACCACAATAAATCTAGTTAAAATCTGTCGCCATCCAGTTACAAAAAGTGTTTTGTGATGAGAACTTTCACCCTCGTAGCAACGGTGAAATAACCCAATATGGGTATTATTAACTATTAGTCACCATGTGGTGTACCACATTCCCAGGACTGTAAAAAAATCTTATTTTTTAAAAAGATTTTTTAAATGTTTATTTTTGAGAGCGCGCGCGCGCGCGCGAGCTAGTGGGGGAGGGGCACAGCAAGTGAGAGAGAACGCGAAGCAGGCTCCAGCCTCTAAGCCTCTGAGCAGTCAGCAGAGCCTAATGTGGGATTTGAACTCATGCACCACCAGATCATGACCTGAGCCAAAGTCTGACGCTTAAACAACTGAACCACCCAGGTGCCCCAAAAATCTGTTTTTTTTTTAAGATTGGTTTTTTTTTTAAGTTTATTTATTTACATTTTTTAATGTTTATTTTTAAGAGAGAGACAGAGCACCTGTAAGCAGGGGAGGGGCAGAGGGGAGGGAGGGCACAGAGGATCCAAAGGCGGCCTCCAGGCTGACAGCAGAGCCTGATTTGGGGCTGGAACTCATAACTGTAAGATCATGACCTGAGCTGAAGTTGGATGCTCAACCCACTGAGCTACCCAGGTGCCCCCCAAAAATCTGGTTCTTAAAAGTCCCTAGATAATTTTAATGTGCAACCAGGATGAGAACTACAAATATACTAGTATGGAAACTGGTGAGTTGTTTTCTTCTCATTTTCAGTATTTTTGAAATTTCTTGAGGGATCACAGGTTGTTTTAAACTGAAATGGAACAAAACCCCATCGCAGCTGATAGAGAAGGAAAGAAGAAAACTTACACATGGCTTTAAGCATCTTTAGAAACTGCTGAAAATCTCTGGAGACATTTTGGCTCTCAAAGAAAAAAATAGCTCTATATGCACCTAGAACAGGTGGCTTTTCGGGGCAGTTTCCTGACTTCTCTGGAGGGCCTTGTGCCGCACTCCCGAGCCCCCTTAGCAGCTCCCTTCCATATGCACCCTGGAGTCCCAGGACCGCGTCCTTTGCTACAAGCAAGACACTGTACACTGTATGGTAATTGTGTTTAGGTGTTATTTCCACAAAACGGTATTTTTCTCACAACACAACGTGCTCTTGAGAACTATTCTGCATGATGAACATCCTCGGAAAGGAAATGAGTCAATGAAAGTGCACAGATGAAGAAGGTACTGTCATAAACCATGGTGAGGAGCTGTCGGCCCAGGAGGGCCCTGTCCAGGGAATCCTGTAGCTGGCAAAGTATCCTCCCTAGCTTGCAGCATCCCTGTTGTCTGCACAAGTTCCCACATTTTTATCTCTGCTGTTTTTTAAAACAATTGGTTTTTTCAAATCTGTATTTATTTGAGGGGGGAGGAGCAGAGAGAGAAGGGAGACACAGAATCAGAAGCAGGCTCAGCGCTCAATCCCACGAGCTCTGAGATCATGACCTGAGCCGAAGTCGGATGCTTAACCAACCGAGTCACTCAGGCGCCCTCCTCTCCCTCCCCCTCTGCCCTTTTAAAATAAAAATCTCCGAGCCTTCCTTTGGGAAACTTTTGATCTTGGGGGTTCATATTTAAAAACACAAAAACTTGGCAAAATTGTGCGAGGGCACGTGGCATCGGACGGCTAGAGGAGTCCCTAATCTGACTTACGGACAGCTGGCCCCAGGCTTCCGGCTCATCTTGGGCACCCCTCCGCCTCCCTCCCTAACCACACTTCCTCCTTGCTCCTCCACCCGCGTGTCTGGTACCCGGCCGTGCTCCGGTCCTCTCACCTGCCGTGGCCTGAGCAATCAAAGGAACTGTCCCCTGGTTGTCCCGAAGCGCTCTCGCTCCCCTTAGTCAACGGCGTGGTTCTGTCTGTCTGCCTATTGAAAGGGTTCTGTCTTACAACTTTCCTCGCTCACTTGGCCCTTTTTGTCTTGTGTTACATTGTGCACTGGACTCCCAGCAGTGCCACGGGCTACCTGGGCCTCTGAACGAGCCCCTTCACCTCTCGGGAAGCAAGAGCGATTGCCTGTTTCAGCTGCGGCCGTCCCTCTGAAATGAGCCCCTGGGCCTAAGGCCCGAGGATCGCACAGGAACAGATCGCAAATGAACAGAGAAGGCTCAACTGCTGTTCCTATCTTATGAACCAAGGTGACATTTTAATGCCCTATAAAAAAAGCAAAGTTACGTATCAAATGTCAAAACTCAGAAAAGTTTTAAAAATGAAATCACACATACATAGACTTGAAAAATCACATTAACTAAAAAGGACACAATTGTCCCTGAAATGGAGATAGGCCTGGCGATTCTGGGTTGCTTCAGTCATCATGACCCTCAATCTTCAGGGCGTTTTCACCAGCGCCTGCAGCCTCACGCAGGCCCAACGGTCTTACGCAACTGCCGGCTTGCACCTCTAGGAGCAGGAATGGCCACACCAGCACGTATTCACCGACAGCTCACTGAGAAGCCGAAGTTCACAGGAGTCCAGTGGCTGAATGAGTTCGCAGCCGAGCCAAACCTCCTTTTACGATGTGGAAACCAGGGTGTGGTATGGTCCAAAGTTACACAGAAAGTTCGAACACAAGCACAATGAGAGGTCATCTTCAGTCCAGAGTTTGTTAACTCTAAAAACACTGGTCTACATAGTTTTCCTTCTGGCGGGATGGGACCCAAGTTGCACCCTAAAGAGTGCGTGGGACAGAGGAAGCATACAGTGAGAACAAAGGACATTTCAGGCAGGAGGGAAAGAATGAGCCATGGTAACATAGCCAAGAGCATTCATTCAACATTCATTAATCCACAAGCCTGATTCTGCGAGACGGGGTTCCTGAGGGGAGGGCACGTCCTCCTGTGTGGCCAAGACCCAGGACAAGCAGGCAGTACACAAGAAGTATAGGTTACGGCCTGACAGAAGGACCCGGAATATTCTCCTAGGGGAATCTGAGTATATTCGGCAGCAGGGGGGAGTCAGACGATTCTTAACAATGAGATGGGTTTTGTGAAGAGATTTAAGGGACATGTAGGTTGACTTCCAACTTACTGAGTTAAAGGGGCCACAGGACACCCAGGCGGGTGGGGATGACTGGGAGGTGGCCAGATGCACAGAGGTAACAAGGCGAGGTCTGACGAGGGGACCAAACAATGAAAAGACAGAGACTCGCCATTCAGGAAACATTCATCACAGCGCTTCTCTATGTCTTAAGGCACGGACGGACGCTGGGCTACAGAAAGGAATGAGACATGCAGCCTCTCGGAGCTTATAACCGAACTGGACAGAGATTAATGGCCGCGACACGGTCCTTGAAGTACATGCAGCAGGGCTAAAGGCTGCCGAAGAAAAGCGCGGGGTCTGAGAGCCCTCGGGAAGAGCTGACCAGCACGAGGGCCTGGCTGTGCACGGGAAGCTCGTCCCAGACCCTGCGGGCAGGAAACGCTGGAGTGGAACAGAGCTTTCTTTTTTTTTTCTTTTAATGTTTTTTTAATTTATTTTTGAGAGATGGAGAGAGACAGTACGAGCAGGGGAGGGTCAGAGAAAGAGGGAGACACGGAATCTGAAGCAGGCTCCAGGCTCTGAGCTAGCTGTCAGCACAGAGCCCGAGGCGGGGCTCGAACCCGTGAATTGTGAGATCATGACCTGAGCCGAAGCTGGACCTTTAGCCGACTGAGCCACCCAGCCGCCCCTGGAACAGAGCTTTCCAGGCAGAGAAAACAGCAGTTCGGAGGGACTGCGCAGCAAGGAAGAGGCTGGGGAGTGGGTGTAAGGTGGAAACACGAGGCATCAGGGGCACAAAGTAGAAACGAAGCCGCCCCGGTCAGACTCGAGAATGGCTTATGGGGTCAAGAAGGAGACGAGTCTGGCCACAGAGAACAACATGGGAGAAATCCGGTGAAACACGACACCACATAAAGACAGTTCTTGAAGACTAAGCCAAGAAAATGAGGATGAACACCAGCACCAAAGTGGCAGAGGGTGGAGTGTGATCAGTAAGGGAAGCACATCATAAAAATGGTCCACAAACCGAGCTGGGTTTCCGTGTTTTGCTTAACAGCTTAGGAAACATCATTTCCCAAACACAGTGATCCTTTAAAAGAAGTTGAATTAAAAAAAAAAAGTCAGATTATTTACAAGTATCAAATAAACATGGTTAGATCTTGGAAAAATACCGTATACGTGCAAAACAAATTGGAGAAATACAACTGGTGACAGAAATAACACCACAGGACAACCATCAGAGCTACGCCACAAATGCGCTCCAGTCTATACCCAGTCGGTTATAATGCAGCCCTTCGCTGTTCATCCTCCTGACGTCAAAAGTACACAGATTTAGTTAAAGTCGATTCCATGACAAGCGATACTTTTATGGGCTCCTCGTGTAGATGAAATTCAGTGTGCACCACTCTGTTATTCACCTGGAAGATTGAAAGCAAAAACTGTTCAAAGGCCCTGAGCGAAAGCCTGTAGTCAGCCCTGGAGCGTGAAATGGCAGAATTCTACGCATTTCGGAAAGCGCTATGCAAACGACAGTAGAGAAGGACATTGAACCATGTGCCTGGAATGCGACTCTCAGGACCCTAGGGTCCCGCAGACCTGGGTTTGGGCTCAACCTGCCCCTGGGGATTTGTAGGCAAGGTATTAACCCTTTATGGGCAATCGGTAACACGAGGTAGAGTGAAAGGGTTGGGTTATGTTATGTCCAAAGCACCTTGCGGCCCGATTATCCCAAGGTTGGCCGTCAGTACCTCAACCGCCTGCAACGTCACTAGGCCGCGAGGGTCTTTAATGCTCGATTCTGAATTTTCTTTTCTTTGCCAGTGTCTCCTCAGCAAGTGCTTTAAAAATGAAGGGTGTTCAGTCAAGGGCTTAAAGAACACGGGTCAGCCACACAATTTTTCAGCTAGCCTTAGCTACAGTGGATTTCCATTTACCGTTGGTTGAATTTGTCTTTCTTATATTCCCGAGACGCTGACAAGAAACTCTTTTCTTAGAGGAAGTGAGCAATACAAGATACTCAGGAATATGTCTTGAATGAGGGTCAGAATTGTCTGTGCTCCCTCCCTTTCCCAACCCGCCCCAAGCTCTTACCTCAAATGGGGTAGGAAGGAGTTTTATGGGCTGTGAAGCATCAGATATAAAGTATTAACATGAAATCTTTCTATTTAAGGAAACAGAAATAGTTCCCATACCTTGGGACATGTGGAGTAATTAGTTTGTAATTGTGATTAGGGCATGAACTCCAGCAGCACTGTGACGAGGCTGGGGTGCCAGCTCGGCCACCGACTGGCCCCCACGTGTCACAGGGGCTGTGGATCCCAGGAGGTACCTGAGGGGTGTTGGAAGGAACTGGATTCGTATCTGGGAAGCGTAGAGAATAGTAACGGGCGTGGGATGAGCCATGCCATTGACGTCAGCATCACTGTTACTTCTATAATCTTTGCTAATTAGCTCTCTGTGAGCGTAAAACTCTCAGACCGAGAAGAAAATTACTCTTCAACGCTGATGTGATAAACTACAATACTTGAGCCATTCTCCAAACTAGGGCTCGTGTATAAATCTACTGCTATTACTGGGCACGTGTTCATTCAATGAATCTTTACTACGGGCTATAAGCTGGAGAGACAGATGTGAACTGGAGTCTGTCCTTAGCGAAGTCCTAAGGCTCTGCCTTCTCTATGGGAGCGGAGTCGGGCCGAAGCTACTGCACTGGTGGGCTACAGAGCAGGCAGGGTCTTTAAAGGTCACCTAATGCCCAGTGCACTCCGACAGCAACGAATAGCAAGTGTCGCTCTGGTTTCCCCCAGCAGGGGGCTCCACCATGTGTTCTGAATGCCACAGTCATTGTAACTCGTGATCAGCCCGTCACTCCCAAGCAACCTTTCAGTACCTGTCCTATTTTCATGGCTAAAGTCTATCTCATGAAAATGCCCCGATCCGGTGCATGGACGAAGCACGTGCTCACTTAGAATTTACTTACTTTGGTGAAAAAGTCGGCGATGTGGCACTTATTTCCGTGCTGTTTAAAGACCTCAGCCATTGCTTCAATCATCACCGAGCCGGTGCGCGGGTGCCGTAAGGCGACGTGATCTACAAAGTGAAAATATTTCGTCTGTTTTCCTCCTCCGTTTGAATCAAAGTTTTTCTTTAACCCACAGTTAAACCTACAGAATGGCTTTGAACCGAGAATACAGAAGCACTCTTGTATTAATAGCAGTGCCTGGGGCCATAAGAGACACAGACCCAAAAACAGGAAGCACTGAGCCTCCCAGGGGACTCCTGGGACCAACAGCACGTAACTCCTCAAGAGGGCAATTCTCTTAGATGAATTTTTAAAATAAAACTTTTCAAATATCCATACAAGGAGAAGGCAAAGTTTAACAAACTCACATATAATCATCCCCCATATTCAACAGTTATCATTTTGCCGTATTTCCTTCATTTATCCCTTCTTTCTCTATTTTTTAATGTTTATATATTTATATTTGAAGGGGGGAAGACAGAGAGAGAAAGAACCTAAAGCAGGCTCGCACTGTCTGCGCAGAGCCCAATGCAGGCCTCAAACACATGAACCATGAGTTTGTGACCTGAGCCGAAATCAAGAGTCAGATGACTAGCCAACTGAGCCTCCCAGGTACCCCCCTCTATTTCTTTTTTTTTTTTATTTCTGACTTTTGCTATAGGATTTTAACTCAAATATCCACCAAATATATCCATGTAGAATTTATTTTGGGGTACTCAAAGAAGTTTAGTAGAATTATTTTTATTAGCAGTTAGATGAAAAAACAAGAAATGTGTCTGTTTTTAGTGTTGGAAATTTGATGGGAAATCAAAATCGTACCCTCTGATAATAAATCTAGGTTGGAACAAAAAAAAAATACATGTATACATCTTTGCAATCTCAAAGTAGGCAAAGGTTTCTTAGAACACCAAAAGCATAAACCACACAAGAAAAAACTGCTAAATTGGATTTCATCAAAATTAAAACCTTTGTGAAACATGTTATTAAGAAAATGAAAAGCAAACCACAAATTGGGAGAAATATTTGCAATACATACCAGGCAAAGAACTTGTATCCAGAATATATAAATAATTCTTACAACTTCCTAAGAAAACCAACAACCCAATAAAAAATTGGGCAACAGACATGAACAGACATTTAGCAGCAGAAGATATGTGAATGGCCAACATGTACAGGAAAAGATCATCACTAGTGTCCCAGAAGCAAATTAAAACCACAAGGCGATACTACTATACACCCATCAGACTGTCTAAAATTTAAAAACAGATCAAACCAACTGATAATGAGGATAGGGAGCAACTGGAACTCTCGCATACAGCTGGTGGGAATGTAATGATACAGCCTGACTCTGGAAAAGAATTTTCAACTTGGCAGTCTCTCTAAAAGTCAAACATACCTACTCTGGGGACCAACCATTCTACTTCTCCGCCTTTACCCGAGGAAAACAAAAACAGATACCCAAAGACTTACGCACGTGTGGTCACAACAGCTCTATTTGTAAAAACAAAACCTAGAAACACATGTTCAATAACAAGTGAATGGCTGAGCACCTTGTGTTAACACTGGGTTATGTTCACACAAATACTCAGAAATAAAAAGGAATGCGCTACTGATACATAAAACAACATGGGTAAATCCTAAGATCATTATGCTGAGTGGAAGAGGTCAGGAAGGGAGGGAGGGAGGGAGGGAGGGACATACATGCTATAAAACTCCAGTTATATAAAATTCCAGGAAATATAATCTCATCTGTGGTAACAGAAAACACAACGGTGGTGACCCCGGATGGGGAGGGAGGCAGGCACAGATTATAACATGAGGAAACTTTTTGAGGTGACAGAAATATTTGCTTGATCATGGTGGTGTCATGAATGTATACTTCTATCTGTTCAAACAGCATATGTGGACTATTACGGCTCGTACTTCAGTTATATCTCCATAACGTTGTAAACAAACACAGAACATGTCTGTTTGCATGGGAACTACCAGGAAATTCAGTACTGCATCTCTTAGAGTAAATCTGAGTCACATCACAACGTGTGACAATCCATCCATCCAGTGTCCCTCAAACTGCAGGTTTGCCCAATCATCAACCAAGAAGTCAATTTCACAGATTGACACTGCAGTGTTTAGGGGCGCCTGGGAGGCTCAGTCGGGTGAGCGTCCGACCCTTGATCTCAGCTCAGGTCCTGATCTCATGGTTGTCAGTTCGAGCCCCACGTCAGCTCTGTGCTTGGGATTCTGTCTCTCCATCTCTCTGCCCCTTCCCCTCTTACACTTGTCTCTCTCTCTCAAAATAAATTTAAAAAAATGAAACTGCCTTTTTTTAAATAATGGGATAAAATGGGATATAGTAGAAAATATTAAAGTACAGCAATGGAGCAAGGGCAGTTATAATTTATAAAGCTGGGGTGTTACATGTATATTTATACTTTTACATAAATATATGTGATAGACTATAATGAACTGTATTCTTTTTTAATTTTTAATGCTTCTTCATTTTTGAGAGAGAGACAGTGAGAGCTAGGGAGGGGCAGAGCGAGAGAGAGGGAGACACAGAATCCGAAGCAGGCTCCAGGCTCCGAGCTGTCAGCACAGAGCCCGACGTGGGGCTTGAATTCAGGAACCGTGAGATCATGACCTGAGCCGGAGTTGGATGCTTAACTGACTGAGCCCTTAGTGAACTATATAGTTTATCAATTCTTATATTGAAGTTTTTCCCCCCACTTTGGCATCTCTGAAATCTGGACATGCCGTAGAATCTAGACTGTGTCGCAGAGTAATTAATTGGTAGCTTCTTGAGGACACAAAATAATGGTCTGTCTTACAATCAAGGCATTCGATGGGATGAAACACAACAGCTCTTTCTCCCTGTGGCCTGTGGCCAAGAACCTCTGAAAGCCTCTGACCTCACACGGTCCGCAAGCCCTTTGGAGACTCAGGGGCCAGTCAGCAAAGCGAAAATCAGTGTAGCTGCCAAGTATCTTATTAAGTGAAAGACTGTAAATCTCTTGTTGCTTTGAACATAATCAGCGATCATAAGTCCATGGCCACGGGCTCAGTCCTCAGGACAGATTCTAGGCCGCAAAAAAATGAGTCTGATGAGTAAAGCTGGAGAACTTTAAACTCTGGCTGAAAGCTAGTGAGTTTCCACAGATCTGCCAAACATCAAATTACAAAGTCGTTAGGATCCAGATTCCCCCGAAACTGCATTATAAAATCGTTTCGAAGACTCTGGCCAGAGAACATGAGCTACAATCACTCCCGAGGCTGAACACACGTAGCCAACGGACAGATGAAAATGCACGACAGCTTCTCTCACATCCAGGGGCCGCGGCTCTGTCACAAGCCAGGAGGGACAGGCTCCTCACATAAAGCAATTTTTTTAAAGATTGAAGGTCTCAAGTATAGCAAACGGCAGAACTAGGTTTTGGGCCAAGATCTTTCTCATGCGAGAGCCAATGATCTTATTCACCACGCGACGCTTTGCTCAGAAGTGTGTGCGCTCCTGGAAGAAGGGTCTGCTTCCTGTTTAGAGGTGCCAGCCCACCGTCTCTAAGCGTGGGGACGTTTGTGAAGGGAGATGGATGGGTCAACGAAAAATTCTCCTGATAGACGCCAATTTGTAAGGCACAGATAATTAAGAAACAGAGCACGGAGGAGCCAGCCCTGCGGCAGCACGTGCGTGTCGCTGCCCCGCCCCGGCCGCTCACCTGCCTGGGTGGGGTAGATGATGAAGTAGTCGCTGAAAGTGGGCAGCCTGCTCCTCTCAGACACGTCATCAGACTCCATGGGCTCGTCGTCCGTCTCCACGCCATTATCTCTTTTCTCTATTTTTTGAAGAACAGAAATACCAAACTACAGTAGTGCACCACTGACACCAGGGACCCTTCATCAATGTCCCAACAAGCTCGTATCTCCAACAAGACGGAGAAGTACCCGCAGAAGCTACAGAGGTGGGCCGCCGGCCCCACGGGTCACCTGGCGTCACATGGACGGTGCGTGGCCCCTGGAATCGGCACACACCTCTCTCAGACCGGAGGCTCGCTGGCCCACCTCACCACGTGGGGGACTCGGACCACTCCTCAGCCAGGGTTAACGATTCCTTCCCAGGTAGGTTTCCCGTCTATCCCTTCCTCCCAGCCCAAAGCCTCCAGGACACAAAGTCCCATCAGCTGGGGGGCCTCTGATTGTAAACAAACAAATTAATATTTTTAACTTCCTTTTTTTACATTTTTTCTCACATGTATTCATTTTTGAGAGTGAGATAGACAGTGCCAGCAGGGGAGGGTCAGAGATGTTGGGAGACACAGAACCGAAGCAGGCTCCAGGCTCCGAGCTGTCAGCATGGAGCCCAATGTGGAGCTTGAACTCACGGACCGCGAGACTATGACCTGAGCCGAAGTCAGCTTAACGTACTAAGCCACCCAGGTGCCCCAATTTTTTAAACTTCTTTTTCTTTCCTCAATCATCCATATGAGGACTTCCTAGAAACATGACTATACCAAGAAGTCTCCACTCACCTCCTCTGCAGGCCTGGATTATAAAGATCTTTGGTTTCTCTTGAAGTGCTGGACAATTTTTATTATTAAACATTTCAAAAATGTCCTCCAGGCTGACTTTTTCACCATTCCTCATCTTAATAAAGCCTTTCTCCCCATGGGACATAAGAGTAACAAGGCAACAGCCAACATCATCCTTAATTTCATTGAGTCCATCACGAAATGATGATATTTTCCCAAGTAACTCCTGTAAAATAGGGTAACATATCCAAAACAAAGGGAGAGAAGTAAAATCAGAAACGCTAGAGATGGTCCTTTTCATAGGCAATCTGAGGACACGAGAAATGTGAAAATAAGCATATCTCAGGCCGGGCTAGCAGGAGCTGAGTATCAGCTCATGAACTTGTCTCTCCCCTTTCGGATGCTCTCCGAATTCACATAATTTCTTCCTAGGCCATTTGCTCTCGTTTAACGGAATTAGGGCATTTCTGATTCTCTACTGTGAAAAACGTAATGATAGCTGCCCAAAGGGTTGGTGTATGTAAATCTTTACTAACCTATTTTAACATACAAAAGTTATTATTTTCTAAAAGTAATGCCCTCAAGAAGCTCAAAGTGGAAGGGAGTGGTGGGAACTGCCAGAGAAAAGCAAGGCGGGAATGGCGGCCATTCTGTTCCCATACCCCTTGCAGCCAAGATTCTGGCCCCTTCAATAGAGCACGTAAAAGTTGAAGTCTAAATATGGGAAATGAAGAGCCAAAACTCTTTTGATATTTTTACAAATACCATGACTATATAGAAATACAGAACAATCAAGCAAGTAGCTATTGGAACCAGAGGCCAGTGAGCTGACTGGACACAACATTAACTCACAAAGATCTAACCTCCCCCCCTCCTCGCCCCCCTGTAACCTGGCAACAATGTTTTACACCCCGTAACAGAAAAGGGGGCCCCATTCATGGTCACCCAAACTAGGAACAAACCTAAATAACACACATTATCTAAATGAAGAAAAGGATAAAGCTTCATGAAAGAGGGGACCAAATCATGACACGCCCACGCTTCTCTTAACGCTACTGATTCGCCAGCGCACTCCAAACGCATCTCAGTCCAGCGTCATGGCGATCAAAACCCCAAAGGCTCCCAGTGGAACTTAGCCAGGTTATTCTCCAGGTCACAGAGGACACACAATGCTCAAAAACAGCCAAGCATATTCATGAGCAAAAGAAAAAAAAAAGAAAAGAAAAAAGAGACAGAGAGAGGAGAGATAGATCTTATTAGACGTCAAAATGTCCTTAAAAATCCTGGTGAATGAAGCAGGGATATACTGGCTTCAGTAAAAACAAATATGTGAATGGAGTATTTTAGGTTCTAGAAACCAACTGAATTGTATATGGGGATTTATTTCATGACAAAGGCAGAGTTTCATTTTTATTTATTTATTTTTAAATAGTTTATTGCCAGGCTGATTTTCATATAACACCCAGTGCCCTTCCTTGCAAGTGCCCCCCTTCCCTTCCCCCCTCCCTCCTCAGCCCTCAGTTTGTTCTCAGCATTCAAAAGTCTCTCATGATTTAAAAGGCAGAGTTTTAAATATGTGGGGAAGGAAACATTATTCACTAAATGTTGAGCCAACAAACTATCCATGTGGACAGAAGGTGAGGCTTCCTGTCTCACACCGTTCCAAAAATAAGATTCCAGGGTCGAAAGAAAAACCTTAAACTATACAAATGTTAGAGAAAAATAATTTAAACATTTTTTAAGTTGGGAAGGCATGGGGTTTAATCAAGACACAAAAAAACAAGAAGCTGGCAAGAAAGACTAAGACGTTTACTCACAAAAAAATTAAAAGACTTCCATATGATTTAGGACAACGAGAAACCATAAGTCACAGGGTAAGAGAAAAATATTTGCATTACATTTTGTAAATGAATAATATCCAGGAAAATAACTATGGGAACAAGGAAAAGGCCACGCAGTAGGAGAAAGGGCAACGGAGACAGAATGGATAATTTACAGAAGGAAAAAAAATGGCCAAAGGATTAACCTTAGTTTAACCAAACTAAGAATCAGAAAAACGAAACTCAGAACACTAAAATACTTTTACCTGTAACATTGCTAAATATTTATGAACATTGCCAGGAGGAAGGAAAAGCCACTACCTAACACCTTGAGGAGCATAAACTAAAAGAACATTGGCAGTTTCTGCCATTTGAATGAAAAGGACAGGATGAAAAATCATGCAGCATGTAGGGGCGCCTGGGTGGCTCAGCGGATTAAGTGTCCGGCTTTGGCTCAGGTCATGATCTCGCGGTTCGTGGGTTCGAGCCCCGTGTCGGGCTCTGTGCTGACAGCTCAGAGCCTGGAGCCTGCTTCAGATTCTGTGTCTCCCTCTCTCTCTGACCCTCCCCTGCTCATGCTGTCTCTGTCTCTCAAAAATAAATAAAAAACATCAAAAAAAAAAAAAAACCACCATGCAGTATGTAAACGATTCTGGTACAATCCCTGAGGAAAATGAAAGGGTCTATTTTGACCTTTGAGGTCGTAATAAAATTGAAGGTTATTGGGCACTTGCTCTAAGCCAGATACTATTCCGGAAATTCTGACACACAGTAGCTCATCGGTTATCACTACAGCCCTCCCACATAAATTACTGTCATCACACCCATTTCAGAGAGAAGAAAGTAGTCAATTTCAGGCAGGGGGTTGCTAAAGCTCTACCAGTAACAGACACTTGGGGCCAGAAAATTCTTTGCTGTGCGGGCTGTCCTGGGCATTGTAGCACCCACTAGATGCCTATAGGACCCTCCAGTTGTGACAACCAGAGATGGCTCCAGATATGGCCAAATGACAGATCACCCTCAGCTGAGAACCAGATCTAAGGACCAACTAGCAAGGACTCCAGGCAGTCGGGAGCACCGAGGCAGCCTGGACCACGGAGGCAGTCGGCAGCATTCACAGCCCCCTGCTTTGCTGTTCCTTGACATCCATTAGCAGTGACTCCTGCGATCTAAGAAGGGCTTTCCTATGTTACTACTGTCCCGAAATAAGGGCAGGTCTAAGTCATGACTCAGCTAGAGTCAAAGCGGTCAAACGGAGTTCCCACCATCCTCTTGCCCCTCAGGTTTTCAGTATAATCTAGTTAAGTCACCATGCACTTCTGCCCAGCACTATTGGCTCCCTCTCCACGCTTCTCCCAGGGTCCCCAGGGACGCCGCAGGGCTCACGCTACTGGAATCCCTGTGGCCTGCCACCTGGCGACCTCTCAAAGGGGTTTTCTTGGTCTTTCCTGCTCCCAAAAGCTCTGGAACTTGCCAACTCCAGACTCCTGCCTTGTCCGTGGGCCTCCTTGCCCAACTTGCCATGGACACTTTCTGGGGGGTCCCTTCCCTCTTCAGCTGCATAGCCCTAGCCAAGACTGGAGCCCAAGAGGCCCCCACTTCACTGGAAGGGGAGATAGGGTAGCACACACTTAATTTTTTTTTCTTTTGAGAGACAAATCATGAATGGGGGAGGAACAGAGAGAGAGGGAGACACAGAATCCGAAAAAAGGCTCCAGGCTCTGAGCTAGCTGTCAGCACAGAGCCCGATGCAGGGCTCGAACCCACGGACCGTGAGATCATGATCTGAGCTGAAGCTGGACATTTAACCAACTGAGCCACCCAGGAGCCCCAGCACACACTTAAAATTATAAAAGTATCAAGAATTTTATCAGGAAACACACGTCATTGCTCAGCAGGTCCTGATTCTTACCAGGTGTTAAAACCCAATTTTTTTTAGAAAAGGAAGGAACATTATAAGATGCAAGTTACAACTGCTTGCTTTTGGTTTTGATCTTACCATTTTGTTTGGATCGATGCACGACGTATGCTCAAACTGGCACTGGCCAAGCCACTCGGTCATTAGCATGACGTCCCTGTGAGCCCCCGGTCTGTTCTTCTCCACACACATGAGGAAAGCCTTCCGCTTGCCGCTCAGGTCGTAACGGTCCTATTCTCCAGGAAAGCCAACAATATTTAAACCAAACCAAACTCAGAAATCCAGATATGTCATAGATACAAAATAATGAGTTTCTTTTGGGGATCAACGGATTCCCAGCTTGGAGCAGGAATGCAACACTGATTGTCTTTCTTACGGAACAGCAGAGGGGGGAGGGGGGGAGGGGGCGGGGAGGCATGACTTGATTTACAATTCCTTCAAATATCTTCCTCAGACTAGGACGGATAGGCCAATCTCAGTTTTAAACTCCTAGTTAGAACTATCAGTTTAAGGAAATATGGCGGACAGAGAAACATGGTAAATGACAACACAAGGCTGTAGTCATCAAAATCCAGAATGTGGGACATTCTATGGACAACTCAGTTTCTTCAATAAAGAAATAATTTTAAAAAGGCTAAAGAAAGAAGTATCCTAAGTTAACAGTCTTAAGGCACAAAGCAATCAACTGTAATTGACCCTATATAAATCGGCATCCTGAGTCAAACCACCCACCTGCCAAAGACATAGGAACAAATCTGATTACTAACTGCAACTTTGCAAACATTAAGGAAGCTGTTTTTAGGTAGAATGATGGCACTGTGGTTATGTTTTGAAAAACCTCTTTCTCATGCTAAAGATTTAGAGATTCATGCTCAATTACCTGTAGATGAAAGTGATATATCTGGATTTGCTTTAAAATAACTGGAGCAGTGGAGCAGACAAAACAGGATTGGCTCTGTGTTACTAACTGGCTGCAGCAGGGTCATAAGAAGGTTGGGCTGGAATTTGGGAGATTCGGGTTTTTTTCTATCCCACTTCGGTATTTGTTTAAAATTTCCATAATAAAAGTTAAAAGAACCAAAGGCTAGAATGGGCAATTTACGCAGTCATCCAAGGCCATTCGGCCAGTCACTAAACTTCCACAGACCCTCTGGAGCCTCACTTTTCTAGATTGGCAAAACAGAAGTCACAGCAGTGCCTACCTTGCTAGGTTAATGTATGCACGGTAGTTTTAACTGGCTAATGTTTATCCTTCACTAGCATAACAAAGAGCAGTGAGATAATCCACTGGAGACAAGCATCCATAGTCTCCTTTAACCAACAACAACAGCACAAAAAAACGTTAAAATGGCAGCTACAGAGGCTGAATACAGACCATCTTTCCTAACCAGTGTGCAGTGGTGGAGTGAGAGCAAAATTACTTACCTGGTCGCCATCTACCCAGTCGTAGCTTCTCTTTGCAATCTTTCTTGGAATCTCTGCAAGAATTTTCATGAAAAAGAGAATCAAACAAAAAACACATTACTGTTTTTTTGCTTTTTGTTTTGTTTTCATTTTAATCAAGATCCACTGTCATTCTTCCCAACAGGAAGTCCCTCCCAAGGAGTTCTGTTGCCTCTTAGTGTTGGGGCCCAGCAGGCTTCAACCTCATTTTAGAACAGGTTCCCTGGATTACCAACACCCTCCTTCAAACTCCTGCAGCTAGAAACTTAAAACAGGACTCCCTTCGGTCCCAGCTGGATACAGTGGCCGGAAGAGCCAGGTCGGAGATAAAAAGGGACAAGGTCTAATTGACATACTACTTGCATGGGTACTTCCTGAAGAGGAGATCAAGACACCGATAAAGGAATGAATCTGGGAAAAACCCCACTTTGTGAACGGTCTAAAGAGGTGGTAACAAAAGTAAGCGTGACTCACTAACCGCGGAGGGAAGACACAAACGTCGGGTAGGGTGCAGGAAAGGCAAGGGCAGTCAAGGCTCCCCAGGGCCAGGGTCTGACCTGTAGGCCACGTCTGGTGGGCCATTACAGGTGTGATGCATTACACATCCACACAAAATCAGCCACAGTAACACACCGGGCAGCTCGATCAGATCACAGCATGCTGGCGGCAGAGGTCAGCGACGGTGCCCATTTCAGTGGCTCCCGCGCAAAATGCTACTTCCTCTCTCTCCTCTTTCTCAGACATAGATGATGCACACACACGTTTATTAAATCGGGGCGGGGGGGGAGGGGAGCCTAACCTCCCTGACCCTGTTCCATACGACATTTCTTGATCATAAGCCACATCTTCCTAGATTTATAGCAAATGGTGTCATGGTGTGCAAGAGCCCCTCCCCCCCCATACGCCCCCTGGAGATGTGACTGTGGGGTTTCCAACACTGGGGTTCCGCTGCATCCTCTGGAAACTTCCCGCATCATAATCCCTAGGAGATACTTGTTAACAAAGCATCTCAGGCCTGCCGAGTCGATCTACTTTTGGAGCCCACGCCAAAACGTGCCGGTAAACCCCGGTGGCCACTCTTCGACCGATTACTCGGACTCGGCGCCTGGGAACTGTGACCCTCTGGACCGCTTCGTCCAGGTTCCCACCTCCCACCGGGCGTCTCCTGGGTCCTAGGGCACCGCCGCCTCCTCGCGCCGCTAGCCTCCGCGCGCCCCCCCTCCCC